>JAULKO010000099.1:967986-981537 GCA_032356045.1 Mediaster aequalis | reverse complement strand
CCTGGAGAAGTGGTCATTCCATGGCTCTGTCTTCACCTATCAGTGGGGTAAGGGTTTCCTGTCTGGGGAGAGGTCCTGGAGGCAGTAAGAGAACAGTTTTAGGATTCCTTTGAATTAGGAAGATGGTAGGGGTAGGGGAACCACAGTCTTACCAAAAGTGAAGGTTGTGGTTTCCCTAAAGCAAGAATAGAATGGGGAGGGTGGTTTTTAAATGTGTAATCACATCTGTTTGTCAGATGTTGAGGGGAACATGTGATATGTTTCCCCCATGATTAGACTCTTATGGACCAACAGTTTTTATGTTGTATGTGGCCAGGTAATCATTAGGAATTTGGTGGTAATAGCTGGTATTATTCAGAAAATCTCAATTTGCAATAAAGACTTTCACGGTTATTGGCGCCATTTGGCTTACGGGGCAGCAGAACACACTTTGCTGTGTATGCACTGTTGATTGAATGTTCTTGTGCTTCCAAAGTCGTTGTGAATTTATTCCCTTCTGCAAGGTAACTTAGTTCTTCTACCCTATATCAAGATGGTGTTGATAACGTAGATGGTGTTTAATATGATGCTATTATCCATGCTGTTCCAAAATCACCTCTAGTATTTCTTAAGCGTGTGCAAATATTTATTTTAAAGAAATTATACAACATTATTAAGATTACTGCAAATAACAGCCATTTGGTCTTGATTTTGGTTTTCATTTGTTGGTGTATTTTACTTTTGTAGGAGAAGAGACGACCGTTTCAATTGCTTCAGGAATGAATTTGAGGTAAGTTTCCCGAAAGTTAAAGTAAAAACCAAATGTTTAGTGAACCCTTTCAGTGGCAGATGATTTACTCGCAGTTAACCTTCAGATCATACACATTTGAGTACACATCCACATTGGGATATTCTTGGGATATTCTTGGTATAGGATAGAAATGATTAATAACCGTAGTTAAGTTTGCTTTAGTATTGTAGCGGTTTTCCCTCTGGACGGCTGCCCGGGTCGGTCTCGGCCAATGGCAGTGAGCGGTCTAACTTCCAAGGCCGGAAACGCAGATCCGTTTTGGCGGCAGTCTACCGCCAGGCCCGCAACGCACCACCAAAGCTCACCCCTTTTGCTCTGTGGAAACACTCTCACCCGCATACACACACCTCCACACTGGTCAGCTCGGACGGGGGAATAACAGGGGAAAAGGACGGGGAACGGGGCACGAAGTATGTGTCTGCACTGTTTTAATGGAACCTTCGCCTATCTGGGCGTCTCTCCTGTATAGGTGCCTCATCTACGGTCTCATTCACCTACGTGAACAGATACTTATACACTTTTCAGATAATTGGTTTCTCGGCCACGATTAATTATTCCACAGATCACTTGATTATGGGTTTGGAAATCACGCTGGGATGATTAACAATTATCACTCACAATAAGTATGAGGCTCTCTCCACGGTGACTAGGTTTGGGCTGATTATTTGATTATAGGTGATTGGTAATTGGCGGGAACACAGTATGCAGAGACCACACGCTCGGTGTCAACAGCCACAGCAGAAAGAGAACGAAATCTAACGTGCTCCCGCTTTTATACGCCGGCGCTGTCGGCTGGTACCCCTCCAACCACATGCTACTTGCATGCCAACGACGGCTAGGTACTAGCCAGGGGTAGCGTAGCCCAGCGACCAATAGTCTAATATCACATTAATCGATACTCGGAGATTGCATTGCGTTACAGTACGTTCATATTTACTGACCATTGTTCTGTTACGTTAATCAAGCAGGGTTTTAACAGGGTCACGTTGTAAAGAGAAATGCAGATCAATGCTGGGGGTTTTTCAGAGGAAGATAACAATGAGCAGCTTTGCATTGTATTTACAGAGGATTTGAACATTCCACACGGAACAAGTAACAATGGATTCAGTGCCAAATAACAATGGATTTTCATTGTCAGTGCACCGTATTAATTTCTTTTGTTAGATGTTCATAGTGCCAGTGGTTTAGGGAGGTTTTGTCTTACTGTAATTTTGTGTTACTATAGAAAGTAGAATCATTTGTTTTGTCCTAGCTGTATGAAGGAATTAGACTTAAAAATTATATGCAATTGTAGACAGTTTCTGTTGTGCCTTTGCTTTAGTCAGTGGTAAACACAGTATGGATGAGTGGCTTGAAAGGGTACATTTTCCTCTGTCACATCAGTCTGATCTTTTTCCTTGACAGATATTCTATTGACAAGCGGAATGACACCAAAGAGTTTGAGGTGAGCATGACGCTGGAATACTGCATTGATGGAGTGTGCACTGACATAGACATACAGCATAACATCCCCATCCCAGTGTGCAACCCTGGCTTCAGTAACTACACCCTGTCTGGTGAGTCCAACCTAACATGATTCTCTCCTTTTTGACCTAAATATCTCATCCTTCCCAACCCAACCCAACCCAACCCAACCCAACCCAACCCAACCCAACCCAACCCAACCCAACCCAACCCAACCAGTGATGTAGGTCTCGAGACCAACGAGACCGAGTCTCGGTCTCGATCTCGGTCTCGAGCCTGAGTCTGGGTCTCGGTCCTCAAAGTCTCGGGTCTCAGCCAGTGGTCGCGGCTCGAGACCCAAATAAATTGCAACGGAAACCGCTTTACTTTCACACCATCTCTCTTTTTCAGTCGTGTTTCAACACAGCCATAAGCAGTGCAAAATGAAATTTACATCATGATGATACTACAGTAATGGTCTGCATAACCTACCCTTTCCCATCCAGTACACGTGCAGTTTATCCGACAAAACGTACGGAGGTGACGTCTGGGCACACGCGCATAATAATAACAGCATAGACATGTTCCCTTTAGTCATAATCAATAAGAACTTGTTTGCGATTTTATCATCTCTAAATATCCTACAAATTTAAATATTCATGTTTTAGACTGTAAATAAAAACGAACAGAAGAAGACAAAATTACACAAAATAGGAGTTATTTTTAGGGTGTTCTTTTACATATCACCATCATAACAGACTGGAGAGACCATTCCAGATGATATATATAAAAAAGTGTATTTGGATCCATTTCTTGACTCGTATATATGTCGTCTTAATAGTGAATAATATGGTGTCAGTGATTTCCCCACATTAACTGCCATTTTTTTAATCAACTTGAACATGTAAGTTTTACATTTCCATTTTGTTTAAGGTAAAACTTTCTTGCAAGGCTTAGGAAGTATTTTTTTTACAAACATGAAAGCAAATGATATCGCAGAAGTTCTTTTTTTATATTCTCATTTTGTATTTTTTTATATTGTTTGCATGCTACTGATATAGGTCTCGGTCTCGGTCTCGGCCTTGGGACTCCAAAGTCTTGGTCTCGGAGTAGTAGGTCTTGGTCTTGGAAGTGAAAGACTCGGTCTCGGTCACGGTCTCGGAAGTTAAGGTCTCGGTCTTGGTCTTGGTCTCGGGCATGGAGATCTCGACTACATGACTGAACCCAACCCAACCCAACCTAACCCAACCCAACCCAACCCAACCTTACCCTTGCTTTAATACCTAACCTAAACCAAACTAGAATAACATCTTTGTCTCTGTCTGCTACACAAGCTGTCTTCAGGAGCTATGCTTCACTGGTGAGTCAAACCTGGCCAAACGCTGTCCTAACTTGTCCTGGCCCAACTTGTCCTGGCCCAGTCTGTTCCAATTCCCAACCTAGCCCAACCTACACCAAACCGTCATCTACCCTAACCGTCAACCCTACTTAACTAAACCCAACCTCATCTCAACTCAACCCTAGCCCAACCTCTTTCTTAACCTCCTCATTACCACAACCTCACAGACAAACTCATCAACTATATATTTTCTGTGTATTTTTCCTATCGCTTTTCCTTTCTTCAATCCAGTGGATGGCTTTGTAGAGACAGTATCGGGACAGGTCATCCAGGGAGCAACATTAGCCCTCCTGTCACGGCTTGGTATAGACCCTGACTTCTTCAGCAATGAACCGTGTGTCAACCCCAGTGGCTCTCAGTCTTATAGCAGTAAGTTTCCTCTTAATGATTCAGTGCAAGCCAAGTGACTTAAATTGCCTGGGTGTTTTGATCCAGCCAGAACAAGAACCATTCGTCAAGAGAAGCAAGTTACCAGATATAACAATAATTGTTGCCTGCTTGGACATGGTGTGTTTTTTTTACAAGGGAGGCATGGAACCTGAGGAAAAGCCATAATCCACATCAGCAGTCAACAATTATGTTGTTGTATCTTGCTAATAATTGAATTGAATTTAATCTATCTGCCTAACTGTTGAACTCTTGGTACCTACGCTTGGTTTAAAATACCTGCAGCCGATTTCACGAAAACCTTACGCAATTACGCAACTCCACCTGCGCCACATTTCATTGCGTAAGCTGCACAACATTTACGACATTTTTCAAATCGATTTCGCAAAAGTTACGCAGTGGGTAAGTCGCTAACTTGCGCAACAGATTATGGCGTAACTTACGCAATTGTTTTAGGTGGCATCAGTTGGTTCGCACAAACCGTGAAGGGATAACTTAACTGGCCGGGCATGGGCATCTAGAGCCGTTTGTCGCTCAAGTTATTAATTACATTCTGTAGACTATTTCTGGAGGTAATGAAATGAGCATCCGATGCTGGTTTACCTGTGAGGGAATTCTGAGAGTTGCAATCCATTTTTCGGAGCGAAGAACATGAAAAGTTTCAATATGGCGCTGTCGTGGATATTTTACAACTGTTCTATGAATTTCTAACATTTTACTCAAACAGTCGTCGTAAAAGTATTGATCATCCTCATCCGCGATGTATAAAAATATTCAAACATTGCGCAGCTACGCAATGTTCCGTGAAATCAGTCGCAAGATTATTGCGCTGTTGCGGAACATTTATGTGGCGTAAATCCTACGCCATGGCGTAAGTTATGCAATGTTTCGTGAAATCGGCTGCGGAAGTCCAGCAATATGGCCTCATTTAATTGCAGATTGTCTATAAATGCATTTTTCCAGTGACTTGGCCTGCCTGGATGACCCACAGTTGCATCATCATACTGCACTGTACAGTGCCTCTTGGATTGGAAACCATCAAGTCATGATGTACTATCAGTACAACCGCTTTTCATTCCAGATTGTCCCAGAATGCAGGTCCCCTCTACGCTGTCCTCCCTGGCCCACTGTGGTATCCTCAATACTTGCTTTGGCATACGTTGCTGCCTGGATGTGAACCTTGGACCTCTGAATCATACGTTCAGTGCCTCTATGGTAATTGACCCATGCCTAGGCCAGCTGACACTACAGTTTAGCAACTGGCAGTACAGTAAATCACTCTCACACCTGGACTTTGATGTTAGCAAGGAGGTAACCATCGGAAACTTTGTAACATTGAGGTAAAAATGTGTATTAATTTGAGATAAAAATGCCAAGATACCTGCAAAGTTGCTTAGAGTTTGCTTGACTTTGAAGATGACACAGGATGAAAACACTGTATTTATTAAATCTTATATATTTATATTATCAAATAAATCACTAACTCTCCCAAACAAAGATGAAAAAATTGGGAGGCCACCCCAAAAAAGGGCAAGATAGCTCAGTCGTCAGAGTGCTGGTACGGTGTTCAGGGGGTCGCAGTTTCAAGCCCCTCTCTTATAATTTGATTTATTTACTCTACATACTGAGTTGACCAATTCTTTCCTATGGTTGCGACAATGCAGGTACATGCTGGAGCTAATGAATGGAGAAATATCAGTTAGTCTGTCAATGGATGCATGTGTTGATGGTCATTGCACGGGACGAACTATGATCTTAGATGGTGCTGTATCCCCTCTGCCTATGTGCTACCCCAATGGAACGATCTCCTGGAGTAATTTACCAGGTAGGAATTCATTCATGTTCAGAAGTAAACTTGTTAAGATTTTCGGCGTTGTTTCAATGGCATGACAGAATACTTTGTTGTTTTGGTTGACCAAGGAATAACCTCAATCTCTCAGCTGGGAAGCCTGGACGTTGGCTCTGAGGCTGTTGCACAGGCTCTAGGGTTACCATCTCGTCTAGTCTTAGCCTCACCATGCCCTCCAATGATCCTGTCTAGTCAGTCTGAAGGTAAGGACTGTCACATGGTTTTGTCTTTTACTTGTGTGTGGGTTATAATTGCCAGAGTTTTAGAAGCTATCACTAAAGGCCGGTTTATACTTCATGCAAAATTTCGTCAAGGAAATCGAGAATGTCACAATGAAACAACCATTGTTGACGTCATGAAATTTGCTTCTTTAAGTATTAAGTAATTTCCTTAAGTAAGTATAAAGCAGCCTTCAAGTATAAACCAGTCTTTAAAAATATTATTTTTTTTTCATTTGCTATTTTTGTATCAATACGAAAGTTTCTCACTTTTAAATCAGACATTGAACAAAAAATCCGCCGTTTAGTTATCAAACAATTAATTTACAAATTTTGAATTATTGTTGGGCCACAAGTGATTCAGCCACGTTTAGTGTGTGCCTAGTGTGGTTTCACCTACGGCCACACTACAGTAGTAAAAGCAGAAACAAACTCGCCTCTGTGGTCTGCAACCGTAGAAAAATTAGGAAAATTTTTGGAAAGCTGTGAAAAATGTATCCCCAAACCCACACAAATGTGAGAATATCAGTAGCAGAAGAAAACATGTATTCATCAGCAAAAAATGTGAACGTTTATCTTCTCCGGTGCTAGAAAAATGCATTAAACTGCCGCGGTGTCCGTTGTTTTGGGGCGATATTTTTCTTTGGTTTAGACTATTTTTGTAGTCTGGTAATGTGTATTAAATATTAGTACTGGCTTTTCCCTTCAAAGGCTGTGGTGGTCACCAGACGCGTAGAAAAGCAATACCAATGATGATTTTGTCGCCCCAAAAATGTAGCTCTAGATAGAAATGCTCTAGATAGAGTGGCCTTGAGATGCCAGACTAGTATTGGGCGTGGAGGGGTAGGCCTATATAATACCGGGCTGGATCTAAACCGGATAGATACTACCCCCTGGTATACATACCAGATCTAAATGGATTTCGGGCCAAAGGAGGTGCATTGAAAAACAAGTAACAGTTTTGAAAAATATTATTACGACAAGCTGTCTTCAGTGTTTATTTCAGCTGCCCACTTGTTTTCTTCAGTCTGTCCACACCTGCCCTCTCTGCCCACCCTTCTATCAGGGGGTGTATGTCACTATTCGGATGCCTGCCTAGGGGTGGAGTGTTGTGTGGCAGTAGACCTCGGCATCATCAGTCGCACTCTGAGGGTGTGGCTGATTTCGGATCCCTGTGATTTCAGACTGAGCGTCGGATTTGAGAACTGGAGTTACAATGTCACTCTTTCAAGGTATGTATGTAGTGAATCTAGTGAACTCGTTAATAAAAATATAGTCAGCAATGCACAGCGTCACGGGTTCTAAAATTCATTTTCCAATTCTTGTCCAGATTTGTGAAAAGTCATCCTTTCTCTTCATCAAGCTGAAGTTAAGTTACATAATACCTAATATCATTTTTGTCTACATTAGTTTCAGTATATTTTTGACTTACGGCAGTTCCAAGTTGGGCCAGGATAGTTAAAATACAGTTTGTTCTCTTTGTAGTATCTTTGATAGTCTGCAGTTACAAGTGGGACAAAGAGAGTTCAAGTACAGTCTGTACTGTACAAATTGTAGTCATAGTATATTTCTGACTGTCTGCAGTTACAAGTTGGGTATGGTAGTTCAGTACAGCTTGTACTATATCAGTTCAAGTCGTGGTATATCTATGACTGTCTGCAGTCAGTGGGTACTATATATCAGTTGTAATCATGGTATATCTGTGACTGTCTGCAGTTATAAGTAGGGTAAGGATAGTTGAGGTACCATTTGTGTTATATCAGTCGTTGTCATGGTATATGTGTGACTGTCTGCAGTTACAAGTGGGGCAAGGTGACAAGAGAGAGACTGAGTGATGCCGTCTTGCTCACCTTCACTATCGACAAGACCTCAGACAACCGTAACTTCCTCCTCTCCCTCTCTCTCAAACTCTGCATCGCTGGAGTCTGTGCCCCAGACATTGTCATCCTTCAGGACTTTACAGCACCAATACCATTCTGTAATCCCAACGGAACGTTGGAGTGGGCTCAAGATGTGGGTGAGTTTTGTAACCCATGTCCTTAAAAAGGGAATAGCATAGAAAACAGGCAGTTTGAATAACATTATTAAAATAGTGGTATTAAAATAATGGTTCCCTTGTGGTTTGTTTGACATTATTAAAATAGCATTATTCTTGAAAGATTTTTTTGGTAAAAGATGTGGTATTCAGGCAGATTTTGATGAAACCCTTGCTGAACAAGCAGTGAGAGCCATATTAGTTCTCAAAGTATATAATAAATGCTTTGTTACAAAGGGCCATACTTGTATGCCCAAGAGAAAAGCAAGTTGACTAAAATAATGATGAAAGAATTCTAGATATATGCCAAAGCTTTTATAATTCTGAATATAGTGACCCCAGCAATCACCCCAACATTTCCTTCCAACAGATTTCTCCCAGTAACAAACACAGCTTGTCTTTCCGGAATTTCGATGTCAGTATGTTTGAAATGCATGATAGTATGCATTTGTAATGCAAGTATAGAGTTGAACACAAAATAAACATCATTCTCTGGTCGTGATCAGGAAAAAAAGGTCATTATATTTTCTTCAGAACCATGCCATTCATAGTTTGAATTCTGTCCCTGTGTTTCTGTTTCAAGTCGGTGATATTGGAGATTTTGCAAGTGGTTTGGTGGTGAACCGTCTCAGAGTTAGCGCTGATATTCTCCTACCTCAACCGTGCAGTGGACCACCGGAGCAGATCACACCTACAACCTCAGGTAAGTTAGGAATAGAAGTGATGTGATTTTTTTTATGCATCTGTTAGACAGCGTTTTTGAATATTTATCAGTCAGTTTTTCCCAGATCTTTTCTTCTGGTATGATATTTAGCAGCCTACATCACCCTGATGATTTCCTCTTTGCATGGTACCCTCTTCCAGTGGTAATTATGTAATGTAGGGAAATGCCAGGGGGCAGCGCACCGAAAGGGGACAGGGGCCCGAGCCTCTGCAGGGTCAGAGTGTGGACTCTGTGGTAAGGGATGGACTGGACACAACTGCTCAGTATGAATTTACTGGATTTATTGGTCGCCACTCATCACCACCAAATGAAGAACAAAACACAACACAACACCCTGTAATACAATACAGGAAAATATAATTACATGTCAATGACTACAATAATGCATGAGTCGAATGATAAACCGTGCCCGCAAACGTGACGGGGCATGACTGGGGTTATGTATCGTATACATGTACATGTACATATGCACTAAACTGTACATGCAAGAGAAATCACAACAGAAGTGGGAATGTTTCATGAAAACCCCCACCCAAATAATCATTGAGAAAGGATCTAAGGATAAGCCAACTCACTCACCCGTACACTGATAAGGTGGACGCAAATATTAACCACAGGAGACTTGGCTAGCAGCTGCCAAAATGCCAATTTTGGGGGTAAAACCTCTAGGTCGTATCCATCGCGATGTACTCAGCCAGAAGTCAACCATGGAAAAAGACCGAAAACCACGAGGTCCCAAATTACGCGCACCGTCAATGCTTATACGCGATAGAATATGCATGACAAACTGTATGGAGGGTGATTAACTTACAACTACCATACATGAACAATACTTATGTTAATAAATAATTATGTGCACTGTAAAGAAATATCGTTGGAAAGTCAAATAAATCACAGCGACGCGTACTATTTGTGACCAGCGGATTATACATGAATTATGCATGAGACAACGAACTTCTGGTTACTAAGCAACCATGCGATCAACAAAGGACTGTAACTTACACACGACTGTAATAAACCATACGGGGCAGATCCCCACAGTAATAAGATAGTTAAGTTATCGTTCAAGCAGTGGGCTAGGAAAGGTAAGAATGAAGTAGCCGCGTAAAGTTACTGAAGTCTTGAAGGTCACCCAATCTCTCTCAACATTGTCCATCAGCTGTAATGCCCCTTAACCCTCAAAGAGCCGGGGGGAACCCCAACTTCTTTGCGATAGAGTCGGGTTTTTTTTTAGTGCTCAGCTGCTATGACTCTTTGGACTGATCTCATAGGCACATTTTGACACCAAATTTACAAAAACCGGACGAAATTAACTCCAGTATGTGGGGAATCCGTCACATTATGGTAAACAAGACCATACCATGTCATAAGGGGTGCGCACTTAATTTTTGACCACAAATTCGCTCATCACAGGCAAATTGAGTTATGTGTTGCCAAACTTTAATTTTGAACGGTTTTTTGTTTGTAACCCTGTACTAAATATGCACTTTTCACGAGCGCGCACGGTTTAAGCACGCTGATTGGTTGAAGGTTGGTAAGTCGCGCTAATGGTAAGAAGGCGCACCCTCTGTCAGTCATGACTGGTAAGGAAAATGAGACATTCAACTCATGGGTGCGGCATGTATAATATATCTTAACTACAAAATGTAAAACTCTATTTATTTATTTGTTATATTGTAGGTTGCAGCTCCTTCTCTCTGCCGTCATCCATTGCACCCTACTGCTCCCTGGATGAGTCATGTCTTGGGGTTGGTTGCTGCTTGAACCTTGACCTGGGCATAGTTCAGAGGTCATTTACTGTCTGGGTGAAGCTGGATCCCTGTGCCCAAAGTTTCTCCTTTGGGTTTGAGAAATGGAGTCATGTGGAAATGCTCGGCATTCAACTTTTGCAGAGTAAGAAACATTTCATTTCTGAATTGATTTCTTTCCTTCTTTATAATTGATGACAAGTTGCACTTTATAGCATATTTCTAGGTATAATTATGTGCAAGTTTGGAATGACTATAACATGTATGAATCACAGCTAGACTTATTAAACTATCTGTGAAACTGTATTAAACCAAGGGAGTATACTTACATAGGGTAAATGGGTACGGGATTCACATGGATTTATGGAAATGCAGAGGGAAACAAGTCAGGTGTGTTGACAAACACAAATGCCCCGCTGATGAGACTGTATAAACCCTATGACTGCAGTATATATATAAGCCCATTGTGACCTTTACCTTTGATCTTTTGGTCCAAAATGCAATAGGTTTCTTGAGAATACCAAGAGAAATGCGTAAACCAAATTTGAAGTTCACATGTTAAGGACTTCTCAAGTTAACGCGGTGACAATATTTCTATTGTTTTAGCCACTGTGCCCTTGAACGTTGACCTTTCAGCCCCAAATGCAACAGGTTTCTTCAGTGTTCTCCAAGCTTCTAACTTTGGTGTGCAGTTTGAGAAGGGGGGTACATAAGGACTGAGCGTGAGGGCGTTGTTCAAAACAGATATATACCATTGTGCAAATATGGACAGATTGTCACAGATACACCTAGTAGCTATACGAATGTGTTCACACAACCTAAAGCGGCCATTAATCACGGACCTTTTACACAAGGAAAATCAACTCTCAATAATCCCGGTTCCATGCGCGATAACGGCCCGACCTGCTGGGACCGCTAGAATAAAAAGCCTTAATTGCTCCCGGTCCCAGCGGGACAATAAAAATGTATGGGCTCTGCGCTCGGACAAAAGGTCCGTGTGTCAACGGGTCGTAAAACCGCGTATACGGGCGTCGCTACACCATTTTGAATGGGCGGGGGGGGGGGGTGTCATCCAAGATTTGCCGATAGGTCACGACAGATTAACCCCCTCCCCCCAAAAAAAATCCCAAAAAAAGTGGCCCCGATTGTTTTTTTTCAGTCCAGAAAATAATTTGAATAGCCGGGGGGGGGGGGGGGGGTATTTCTTTGACGATGAGGGCGCCATTCATTACTACGTTATTATGCGCGATACTGATGCACTCGACCATACAGGGGATTGCCTTTTTGCCGACAGCAACAACATTTTGCAATTTCCTATTTTTGCCGACAGCATCACAATTTTGCCGACAGCAACACGCGACGCCCGTGACCGCGTATCGCGTATGGAACCACGGCCGTTCGGTTCGCTTGTGCGGTGTAGTCCCGAGAGTTGGTTATCCTTGTGTAAAAGGTCCGTTAATTAAGCTTATCACTTGTCACAGTTGCAATTTTTTTTTTACATTTTTTAATTGTTGATACATGTGAGCACACAGCGCGAAACCCTTACTACATGGGGTACCAGCCTGGAAAGGACACAGGAAAATTGTGGATTCCAGAACTAAGCTGTGTGGTCACGGTAATCTCGGTCTTTCAGGAGCACTTTGGGGGGGGGGGATTTTAAAATTTTGCATAAAAAAAAAAAAAATGTATGCCAAAGTTTGGGCTCATGTGACAGAAAAATCAAGACATTTCACAGAAAAACAAAATCATGTTGGCCTTCAGTTGATTCTCTGGAAGTGGACAAATTGAAAAACTGAAAAAATGCAGTATCTTGCGAACACATGTTTTTTTATCAAGATGATCAGTCATTGTAAATTAAAAAAATTCATGAATTTCGTACTCAAACTGAGAAACAATTTACACTGAAAATACTTCCACAATTTTCATGACTCCGCATAAACGGGATTTCTACACAAAAACGAAAAAAAAAACACACACAGAAGGACAAGGTGGAAAACACTGTATGCCCCTTCGACTTCGTCGGCGGGCCATAAAAAAAATCTCATTTAGGACATCGGAACATGTCGAACTCATTTAAAATGTTTGTTAATGACAGGAGCAAACATTTCTTGTGAGGTAGACATACTGCTCATCCACTGGCTATTTTCAATGAAAGCATTCGTCAGTTATGCATAAACTCTCACTGATAATAGCTTGTCCCTGTTGAAATACTGGTACATGTTCCCATGTACATGTTTTCCCACCAGGAATGTGCCATGCTTACAAAAAGAGCAAATCGATTAGAAACGTTCTGAGATTTTGAGACACTGTCTCTAATTCATTGAGATTTATATTTTTATATATTCATAGAAAGTGAAAGAGTGTCACCGCATATTTTTCTGTCGAATCATCTAATAAGTCGCAAGGGGAACTGAGTAGGTTTAATCAATTATGAGATAGAAGAAAGAAAATTGAAAAGAATGGGATTTGAACCTGCGACCTACGGAATATCGTACCCATGGAAGACAATATATTATGATTTTGTTTATATCTCTTCCAGGTCATTCCTTTGAGAACTACATTGGTGTTCTGAAAATCAGGTAATTGTGTCAACGGGATAAGGCTGGCCTTGTGGGCTGAGTTTATGGCAAGAGGGATCCTGCATGCCAACTGCACATAGAAAGCTGTTGCAGGTCTGGTTGGGGGAAACGTTTGGGTTAATTTGTTTTTACTACTGTCAGGTACTTGAAATTCTTTTGTGCTGAACATTTCACTGCCATTTTTGCAATTCGTTCGTAGGAATTAGATGAGTTTCATTGGGTGTTATTAAAAGAGGATAAAAGTGTTATGAACCGATCTTTACCAAGTCAATAATGACCGAGGAGGGGCATGACCGCTGTTAAGGGCGAGGTCCATTAACAGGGCGAGGTCCATTAACAGGGCGAGGTCCATTAACAGGGCGAGGTCCATTAACAGGGC
>JAULKO010000099.1:936400-949408 GCA_032356045.1 Mediaster aequalis | reverse complement strand
CCCCCCCCACCCCCCCCCCCCCCCCCCCCCCACCCGGCTTATCCAAATATTTGTGAGGCGAAATTATCTGGAAGTCACTTTGGGGGAACAATTCTTGATCATCCCCCACTTTTGGACACGGGTTTACGCCACTGGACATCGCACTACAGAGAATGGAATCTCCCCAATCGTCCCAACAACCTTCACAGCAAGCAGGACGAGGGAAGAAGGGGAAGAAATAATGTTGATTAACTGTTAAATCATTCTCTTTATTATAGGTTTTCTCGGTCAATTTGGGCAAATGAGCAGCCAATTTAACCACTGCGCCATTCTATTTCGCCATTCTACTGCACTTTTTGAAGATTGTATTGTGGAAGACATGGGAAAAGAAATGAGTGAAAATGAACTTTTCGCGGCTCTTACTGCAATGAAGAAAACAAAGTATCCAGGCCCAGACGGTTTGACAATGGAATTGTATTTATAATTGTGGCCAATTCTGAAAAAAAAATGATTGTCTTGAAAATAATGCCGGATGTAGCGGGAGATGACCAGACGTGTGGAGTTAAAGGAAGAAATATTAATAGCAATTTG
The DNA here is from genome assembly GCA_032356045.1 of Mediaster aequalis. Classification (NCBI taxonomy): domain Eukaryota; kingdom Metazoa; phylum Echinodermata; class Asteroidea; order Valvatida; family Goniasteridae; genus Mediaster; species Mediaster aequalis. The sequence goes on along the minus strand of JAULKO010000099.1, from coordinate 948,838 downwards.
TGCCGTTATTGTTAACAACTTCTTCACGGAACCTTTCAGAGTCAAAAGAGGTATAAGACAGGGATGCCCTTTCTTGTATTGTCTTGTCTCCATTCTTGTATTCAATATGCGCCGAAGGGTCGGCTAACCTTATTTAAAATACCGATCAAATTCAGGGGGTTATTCTTCCGACGACTGAAAGCTTTAAGCTTGTGCAGCATGTATATGATACACCTGTTATTATCACCAACAACCAATATTTTGATGTTTTAGATAATATCCTTAACATTTACAGTGAAGGGTCGGGTTCCAGAATTAACAAACACAAAAACACAAGGTATCTGGGTGGAACGTGGAAAAACAGGGAGGACAAACCAGGGGATTCTGTGTGGCATAAATACAAGATTAACATTCTTGGCATTTACTTTGGGAATGTAGACACCTCGGCTGACAATTGGGAGCCTAGGATTAACAAAATGAAAGTCGCCCCTAATAGGTGGAAAGCTAGGAAATTAACTCTAAAAGGAAAAGCTGTCATTATGAAGAGTTTGGTTGGGTCGGGATCTCCTATTTTGGAGTAGCTATAGCGTGTCCCAAGCAGTACATGGACAACGTTATTTGTAACTTCTATTGGGATGACAAACCATTGAAGGCATACTATCAGGAGCCTAAAAGAAATGGGGGAACTGGCTTACTTAACATCGATGCCAAACTAAAAGCTGTTAAAGTTAACAACAGCGTATTCTTTTTGATTATTGGATCTCCGAGGCTAGCGGTAAAAACAATCTTGGTTGGTACATTTTTAATAACCCCCGAGTTGTAATTCCTGGAACTCCCATATTTTATAAAGACTTATTACTTCCTTCAATGAGACGGGAGGTTGTTTTAAGTTGGAATTCACGAGTGTTAATGAGACTCTTGAGATCCCTTTATGGAAAAATTGTATTATTACCAGTGAGGATGGTAAAGATATGGATAGTAAAATTCTTAAGCCCAAAGGAATGACCAAACTTTGTCATGTTGTGGATAAAGGTAAATGGATTACATACAAACAGCTTGCTCATATTTGTGGTATTAAGTTAATAAATGCGGGCAGAATATTATCTGGATTAAAAATGAACATAAAGGAGGAACGGGTGCTAGAACAAAGAGAATGGCCTCCTAATCATATCAGTAGCAAGGTTTGCTTTCAAAATTCTGAAAAAATGTGTGTGAGTTGTCAAAAATGTATGTCAAAGCAATTTACCAAAGCCTTATCAAAACATTGTATGTTCTCCCAATTGCGGAAAAGGCATGGGAAAGTTCTCTTTGTTTTAAGCCAGTTTGGAATGAGGTATGGAAGAATTGTTGGTGTAATCAATTGGGTCATGAAGATAGGGATATTTGGTATAAGCTCAAACACAGGATTTTACACACTAAGGTTAAATTACATAAAATGGGGATTACTACTGACAGCTGCATCTCTTTGCTGTGTAAAACAGGAGAGGAAACAATAAAACACATTTTCTTGTCATGTCCAAAACACCTGGATGCCTGGATCTTTGTGGAAGGTAAACTAAGCAAATACAACAATGACAAGTATTTTGTTTTAAATGACAGTAAAATAATTGTAAGCTTAGGCAAAGGAATAACGAATGTTGCTCTGCTTCTCTTTAGGAAATTGCATAAAATCATCTAGAATATTCGATGTAATGTAGCTGTGAATCACACGGACGGCGAGAAGGTCGATATTATAGCCTGTTACAAAACCAATCTCAGAAAAATATTACTTTAGAAAAGACCCGGCTTTCTGACATTGAATTTATGTCAAAGTACAATGTAAGGCTTTATGTTATGTAGAATTAAGTCAACACAAATGTTCTTTCTAATGTTTTCATTTATATAGATTTAAAGTAACGAATTTATTTTTAGCATATTTCTATTCCTTTTTGTAAATTTGTCAACATGTAGATTTGCATGCACTTGGTTGGGAAATTGGCAATAAACGAAGCTGTACAGCTTCGAAGAGAAAGAAATAATACTGGTGGCGGTGGCGGTGGCGGTGGCGGTGGCGGTGGCGGTGGCGGTGGCGGTGGCGGTGGCGGTGGCGGTGGCGGTGGCGGTGCCTTGTGTTTTTTTCTTAAAAAGGCAAACATGAGAATTCGCAGTTGAAATGTGAACGCGTTGTAGTTTTTGGATAACTCTTGTATTTTGCTGGCATACACCCATCTTGAGGGGCAATGCTTACAGCATATGCAGAATTCCTAAATCTTTCAAGAATTTATGAAGGAAGATCTATTGCAAATAGCAACATGCACTTTCCTATGAAATAATTTTTTGTTTATTCTAGACAGGTGACGTTTCACTATGTCGTCATTGGCATGGAGCTTCACGTGCCTTGGGATTCTTTTTTTCTTGGCAGTGGGACCGGGCGAATCAAAATACAGCATTTGCCCGAGCGGTCATGGTGAGATAACACTTGGTATTTCTTCACTTGATTTGAATTAACAGTTGGAAAAAAATCCGAAGGTTAATCCAGTTGAAAAACATGAATCGGTGTTGCAACTGCTTGTAGGCACCGCTATACACCGAGATTTTTAAAGTCACTGCAAACCATTGCAAATCAAAGCCCTTCACTTTCTGTAGAAAAGTTCCACTTGGTTTTGCCGCTACATCTTGGTCCAGTTTGGGGATTATGTTGCAGGTATAACCAATTTTCAGCCAAAATGTTTAATTTAAACTGAAAAGTTGCCACATTACTTGGTACTGGATACATGTCCTGAATATTCACTAGGGAACTTAACAACGAGGAGGCCTTAGGAGAGTGGTGTCTAACTATAATATTATTGAATGGTATATATATGTGTAAGATGGTGCCTGTAGTTATCCATTAGAACATTGCTCAGGCCCGTAACCCACCCTGGCAGCGGGACTTATGGGATTAGTGCTATTAGTCGTCCAACTTTCCAATCTACGCACCCCCCATTATATCTATAATATTGCCTGAGCTTCCACACTAGTTTCGAGGAAGAATGAAATTGTTCTTTCTTCAGAAGAAGAGGACAATAGACCACAATTTGATCTTATTTCTTTCAAAAACAAACATGACATTTTCGATATTAACAATAAAGGTGTTACAATTTAATTTAAAAATGTCACACACACACAAAACATCTAATATAAGATAATAACATTGCAACAGATTGATTACTTTGAAAACGCCTCGGAAAATTATTCCTCTCGCCACAGTCCCGCCCGGCACATAGACGCAAACTAGCACCATCATTACAAGTCAATGTCTCACAGTTGATGGGGATCGCAAATCACAAGATTGTTCGTTATTGATTTTTTTGTAACTTAGGGACACTTGTTCAAGATGCATTTGGCCTCAACAACACACATGCAAACATTCAGGATGGGATGTGGCACCGAATTCCCTGCCCAGCATTCCGTTCCGGTGAGACACAAGATAAAGTAATCTGGTACAAAGGATTCAACAACGATGACCCGTCTAAGGTTCGTTTGATAAGCCGCAACGGCGACGAAGAATTCACCGAGAGCGCCAGATACGCATTCTCATATGGGTCCAGCCTTGAGATTAAAGATGTCGAGGAGAGGGATGAAGGGAGATACCTGTGCATATTCGTCCCAAGATTCCGAGAAAGCTGGATTGATATCAACGTTATTGGTAAAGTGTGATTTTCTAGCGTTAAATTCTGAAACAGTACGCACACTATGGGTTATTGCGTGAAATATAAAAAATAAAATACCATTGCAAGCAATTCTTACAGTATAATGTTATTATCGGGGGAATTTGAAAAACTGATTTTCATCTCAGTTGTGCAGTAAATATGCACGTGCATTGTCTGTCTTAGATCCATTTTCCGATCTTAGTTTAAGCAAGATTTAAACACAAATTATCAGACAACAGATGCAGGACATTTTTTTTTTTTTTTTTAGATTTTTTTCAATGTTAAATACAGTTTTTGAATGGACTTGATTCGAGTCAGCCACTAGCCGAGTCCGAGCCAAGCCGAGTACAAAAGGGCACGAGTCCGAGCCGAGTCACGAGTCCAACACAATTGGACTTGAGTCCGGACTCGAGTCCGAGTCCAGACTCGAGTCCTCCATCACTGGTTATTCTATACATGATGACGTCATGGTGACGTCATCATATCGTCAACAACTCTGGGCACGTCTGCATGTGTTGCGTTCGTATTACTGATCCCTGAAATGGTCTATCTTAACAGGTGCTAAAAGTCAGATTGTATGATCGCTTGAATTTGAGCTTCCGGTGACTCCAGAAGTAAAGGTCAAATCAAAAAATAAATAAAACCAAAAATGTAGATCAACATCAGATCTATTAGATTGTCAAATAGGATATACTGAATGAGATATGACGTTTCAAATCTGTTCACTTGTCAGGTTGTTTTGCTTGTAAATTGACACCTGGTGACGTATGGGGTTCTCTGACTTTTGTCCTTTAAAATAAATCCTCCAAACCACAGATTACGAAAAGACAATTGTTTCAAGTTGACTATTAACCCTTTTTAAGAAAAAAAATTGCTGAAAATAATATAGATAGGAAAATAAAAAAGAAATCCCTTCCTTTCCAGCGATCAAACTCGCAACCCCGTGGTCGGGAGGCCCATTATATATCTACTAGGTTACCAAACGATATATCCGTGTACAAAATGCACCGTGAAATGATATCCGATAAGTTTCTCGTAGAGAAGCACAGGGTGATTTCTTTCTATTGCGGACCATGTGGGGAAATTTGCCACGTACAATGTACGTACTTTTCTAGACTTTATTTGTCGTTCAAAAAAGAATATGACGGACCATCGGACGACGCTCCGCATAGCATTGTTATGTAGCGCAATGGTCAACGCCTTGAAAAAAGTTTATAATTCACCGTAACACCCACGGCGCTGTCTTTCAGAATTCTTATGTTTTTATATTGTTTTGATCCAAACATTTGAAAATCATCTTATTTGGCCCTTGAATAAGTCACAACCACGTTAATTTGGAATGAGAGAAACAAAATACAAGAAATATAATTATTTAATCTTGCCGTCATAGAAAATATACAAATATACAAAATATACAAAATTTGAGCGTAAATTGAATGACCTCTGGATGACGTCATGACAACGCCACAAAAATTCCACTTCGGCATGCACACCCTTGCCACCTAATAAACACTTCGCAATATAAATAAACCATGTAGCTGGTTTCGTTTTTGACATATGGTGGCCACAAAATTGACTAATTAAATATCGTCATGATGTTCCCAATTGAAATCGGGAACAGCTAACTATATATTTGGTCGACCCACTTCAAAACAATGATCCGCCCCAGTCATGGATCTCATACCGTTGATGACTTCGGGATACTTGAACATTTTCGTGGATGATTTTCAATGCAACCATCTTCAATTTGCAGGAGACACGTTTCCAGCATGTACCAGTGATGTATCATCATATGCCATTCTCCAGCGAGGACGCAGACAGACGGTACCGTGTAAGTGCGCGCCAGAGACACCGGGCGCATCGGTACCCGTAGTATATTGGTCAGTTGGAAAGGGAATCACTGCAGATACGAAGATCACCTGCGCACGTTTTTCTGACGGGACCATTCTTCAGATACAACCTGGTTGCAGCATTACTAGTGACGCCTCACTTATCGTCAACTTTCTTCATGCTGTAAGTGAGGTCGAGCGGTTCTGGTGTCACGTTTTTCTACCCAATGGCACGCAAAGAAACTGTCTGACGAATATTGTATTGACAGGTAAAAATACGATTGTAATGTTCCATTTTCAACGGTCATTATGAACGCCTGCAACGTCACCGAAGAGTCCCAGATGGCTTCGCAGACATTCGTGAGGCATTGCAAACATTTCCGACTGACGCAAACATTGATTGGGATAGTCGATAGAGTTGAATCGGGTTCATATTTGCTGACTATCTACAAGTAGTTGACAACAAAAACATCCGGTCGGAGCTCTGTCGATGTGGGCGTTCATTATGACTATCATGAAAACTAGGCTTTCCTAAACTGTCTTATATATATATTATTACCGAGGCGTTAATCGTGCAAAGCGCTCTTCATTTTAAGCAGTGGCTCTCCCAGAAACCCCTTTTTTCTCTTTTCTGCGAAACTAATGTCCGAAATGACAAACATAATAGCACCGTTGTATATTGTTCTAGTTGAAGCAGTATACCTCCGCATTCTTCATGAAAAGTCCCTTCCCCGTCCCTACTCTTTGACTTTTTTTAATTCGATGCAGTAAATCTTTAATGATTGGTTGAAAATGCAGGAGAATCCCCAGATTACCATGCGTTGAGAGCTACGGAAACATCATTCTATCTTCAGGAGGGAATGAAGCAGATACTCCCATGCACAAGCCTGACACTAAACGAGAAGCCTTGTACAGTTCGGTGGTCGAAACGCGACGAGCACAGTGATCGATACATCCTCCGCTACAGCGTGTATAATGATTACATCAATGGTGTTCAAGACTTCGATCTCGCAGTTGATTTTGGGTTGGTCATCGAATCTGTGCAAAAAAGGCATGCTGGGAGATACAGGTGTGCAACTGTTGTTGGTCAAAGGTTTCCGGTCATTTCGGCGTCAGTGATAGGTAGGACTACTTTCGTCTTTGCACTGTTTCTTCTAGCAAACAGCCACTTTTTTTCCCATTTTGTTCTTCATATTCACTTGTTACTAGCACTTATTACTATTATCAATATCCACTGTGTCATTCAAGATCGGTACATGTGTTTTGCTTTTAGATACGAGTTCATTCTCAATCTTTTCTCACGCTCTAAAAAAGAAGCGTAAACATTAGCCGAGTAAAAGTGTTGGGTACGGAAGTTGAGTACTTTCTTACCGTTTGGGGTTAAGTGACGATTTGGCAAGTACCTGTCAAGGGGTAATTTAGACCTTAAGATTGTGCAACCGAAAATCTCCAAAGTGAAAGCAACTTAAGTGTAAGAAAACACACTTTCCCCACTACTGGGTCAGGTTTACCCAGCAAGGTTTAGCTTGCAAATGAGTAAATGTTGCATCGAAATGGGTAAATGTTGCCTCGAAATGGGTACAATGTTGCCTCGCGCGCATGCACGTGGGCGCGCGCGTGGACACAGACACGTTATAAATTAACACCACTCTCGTCAAGATGGCGGATGTTGGAGTTACAAACGTATTGAGGCAGTGGGACTTCGAATCCGTGATTACCCGGTTTGAAGTTAACTATTGCTTTTCAATGACATACAGAATGATAACAGACGTCATTGTGAAAACGTGAGCATGTGTCAGTTTTTAAATCCGATGTTATTTTTGTTTACAAATCCGGTGTATGTTGGATCACGTATACGGAGTAGCTATGTACATATAGCCGACCTGGGGACTTGTACTTATGTACTGATGTAGGTCGATACGTAGCCTGTCCTATTTTGAAATGACATTTCATGCACATTATTGCGGGTCCCAGATTTTCGAACATGTAGGCTACATGAAATTGGAAGCAGAGCTCTTTCTTCTGCCCTATTGTGCATGCAAAATATAACTGCAGGGTCAAAAGAAATGGTAGTCAGTTGTTGGGTACAGTTTAACACAACAAATTTGGGTCAGAAATTTGACGTCGTCGTTGGGTAAACGTTTGACGCAGGAATTGAGTAAAATTTGACGCAACCCCTGTTGCGTAGCCTTTTACCCCACAAACGACCATGTTCCCTTTTTTGCCAACGCAAAGAGTACAATTTTACGCAACAATAGGTATTTTTTTCAGGGCAGTTGATAGACCATTTGGAATGGGTGGGTATCATCCAAGATTTGCCGACAGTTACGACGGATTATTTTCTTTCTTTTTTATCCAAAAAAGTAACTCCGAATTTCTTTCCGTCCGGAAAATAATTTGTATGGGCGCCATTCAATTACTATTATGCACGATGCTAATGTACTCGACCATAGGGGGGCTTGCCTTTTTGCCGACAGCGAGAACATTTTGCCATTTCCTCTTTTTGCCGACAGCATCACGATTTTTTCCGACAGCAACACGATTTTGCCGACAAAAACGGCGAGTGGAGGGTGTCACACCCCCCCCCCCCCCCCCCCCCCCCCAGCGACGCCCAGGCTCATGACACCATTTTCGGCTTTTACTTTATTAGTTTGTATGCTTGCTTGAAGTTCGAAAAACCTTCTCCGCTAAGCTACTGTTCCAAAAGCTTGGTAGAGATATTTCTTACGGGTTAAACCCTAAAGCGTAACATTAAAGATACATGCGAGACTACGTAAAAAACAAGGCAAAAGTGCCAACAAACAATAATAGAGTACATATTTTTACACTCCAAAACCTTTCTAAATAACAAAAAAAATAAAAAATGTATCGTTGTTGTTTTGAAACTATTAATACCTTCCATGTCTTTTCTTCCATGTCGTAAAATGTATAAATCATTACAACAAAATCGATAAACCAAAACCTGGATGAACAAAATAGTTTCACCACACGCCACATATGGAAATCTGGACAAACTTGTGGAAAATTGAAAGGTTGCTTTCTCCTTTCAAGTTGCTCTTTGTTTTGCTACAAACTTAAATTGCCTCGACAAATTCAAAATTCATGTGACATTCCTTTGTTGCGGTGGTGTAGTGCAGGAATTCCGCTTTTGCTTTAGCATTTACCTATAATTAAGAATGACATGTTGTTATTCTGATAACATCCTTTTATTAATAAGAAAGTGTGTACCTACATATATGTCCTTGTGGGGAACTCGTCTACAGGTTTAACAGTTAGTCAATGTACAAACCTTATGGAGCATGTCAAGGAAAAGTCCAAACAATAGGAACAATGGAAGATAACAATAAGAGTCCTCAGTATGATGGTTCAACACGACACATTGGGCTTGTAGGGATTGACTTGGGGGAACTTACACAATGGGGACAATGGTACCCCGCAAGTTGGTCTTTGTTCGGGTGTACCCCACAAGAGAAATTCTAAAGAGGTTTCAAGAGAGGAATAATAGAAGAGGACAAAAGAAGTACCCCGCAACTAAGTCGGTGTGTGTGTGTGTCCATGTGTTTTTTGTTTTAATATTATTCGAAGTTTTTGATTCAGAGACGGACAGCTGCAAACCCACCTCGAAACTTTCATAGGCATTTGAGTATTTGCATTTTCTGTTTTTCTAAGCAATATTTTATTTTTGCGCGGATTATAAATTTAGGTGGTGGTAGCGAGAGTGGAAACTGATGTGGGCGATAATAATCACGATAAAAAAGCAACAAGTCACTGCAAAAACATCCCTTAACCCTAATCAGGACCGGGGGGACTCATTACGCCCCCCCTCCGTAATTTCCATATGCTTTGGTCTTTTTACCTGAAAATTTGAAAAAGACGTGTGGTGGCCATTAATCTATAAGATGGCATAATTTGATTGCACTACCGTGACCGCAAGAGGGCGTTTCACCCATTTTTGACCATTTTTTGTAAAAAATAGTATTTTTGGCATACGGTTTCTACAATTTTTATTCAAATGCCCTTAAAATGTACACATGTATTATTCGTATGATTATCTATCATTAGAAACCATTTTTTTGAAATTCAAGGTCACCGCTGGGGCGCTATAACTCACTTTTGGGGTAATTATTTTGAAAAAAAATCATGATGTTTGGATATTTTACCCCCAAAGTAGGACTTTTTTCATCGAAATGTTGTAATTACGGCAATCACATAGCTAGCTATGAATTCCCAGTCCAAAACTGCCTCAAAATAAAAAAAACATTAAAATTCACGGTAACCATGGTTTTCAAATCAGTTGCCATGGTAACCATATAAATCCTAGAAATGTGGTTTTGGTACCAAACTGACCCCGATAAAAGTTAGGAAAATCCCCATATTTCATGTCGCTCGGCCGAAGCGTGTTGGGGTTATTATAAAAAAGTTCGGTAGGGGAGGCACATTGTGTCCCCCCGATCCTGATCATTTAGGGACGTGTTTAACCTAATGCGTGTAAACACATCTGAAGTGTTCAAATATTTAAGAGTGTTTAGATTATATATAGATTCGTCACGTGTTCACAGGTTTTACAGTTGTTGTTTTTTCAATATTGACAACGTTTATCAATTTAATTTAATTTAATTTAATTTAATTATCTGTTTGTCCCTTTCATTTCTCTTCAGGGAAATTCTTTAAACTCGATGGGGACAACATTACTGCAAAAGCGACGGCTACCTTTGACACAGGCAGTAAACTACTTAATTGTCCTGCTCTGATGAACATAGCTGAAACGACGAAAGCAACTTTGATTTGGTCTTTTGGAGCACCCGATGCGGAAATAACCACTGTTATTGCTACTCTGAAGATGCCAAACGGTTCCAAAACAGTCACTAACCCTGGAGGTAGTCACTGCTTTGATATATCCCCAGAGGGTTCCCTTATCATGACCGGTTGCAACCAAGGTGGTGTCATCAGATACTGGTGTCATGTCTTCCCGATTAACGGCGTTTTGATACGATCCTTTGTGGATTTGATTCCGTGTAAGTGTTCATACATGATTGTTAATATATAGCATCATTCAAGCCTCCATGGGTTAAGGAAGGGCGTTGTAGCTGTAAGTCATTCATGATTTATTCAGCTACACATGTCATATAACACAATACGGTAGAAATCGTGTTGTTCCTGCGTGCTACCATTATATATATTTAACCTGTAAAAATAACAAAAACATCATTATTATTATTATAGGTTGTCCTAATACAAAATTTGAAAAAAAGTAAATTAGTTAAAGTACTCGTTTAATACTTATATTATTTAACTTGCTAAATGGAGTATTACAAATCATTTTGTTTATGACTAGTGACGTACCAATACAGTTTTGAACAAAATGACGTTTGACATTAACTCTCAGGATTTCACGTACAAACTACTAGACAACTTTTTTGCAACCGATCAACAACGTGATGACATTTTGACATGATTGTCTGACAGTCTGGTTGATTAGGGGGATGTTGAAAGGTATAGGTTCTACTGTCTGCGTGGCATTCTATTTTCATCATCGATGAAAACTAGAGCCGTTTATATGATGCGAAAGTACGCGGGGATTGGGAATACATATACAGCTCAATCGGCAACACTATAAGTGTGTCAGATTTTGGAGCTAATGACACCGAACAGTCCAAATTCTGACAAGAAATAAACCAATTTCTATTGTATTCTTCCTCCAAAATGCAAGGTACAGTTTTCAGTGTGTTTCTGAATCGTATGGGTGAAACAAAAAAAAGAATGATGTTCAACATTTTCAGCGTCCTTCAAAAATCGTCCAACTTTGTTTTGGTCAAAATGTTTCCGTTTTGTAACGAGTAAAACCACGAGAAAACGAATTATACTCTGGTTTCGGCTCTACTGAAAATGCACCTAAATGAGGCGGATATGAGATATGTAGTGACCCCAGATAGCACGGACATGGATAACGCAAAATATTTGAGTAAAAACGGATTTTCGGGGTCATTTTCAGCACACTTGTATTCTCTTATTATTTGACGGATGTGAATGAGATTTGTAGCTGGATTTGCAAACTTTCGTTGAAATTAAAACGACCAAAATGCCTCTAAACATGTCACAGAATAACGTTCTCAAAAACAGTTGTTGGTGGTAAGAAAACAAATCCAGTTTGTCAGTTTGTAATAATGCGACGATTCCAAAACCGTGTTTATGTTGTGTTTTTATTTTAGTGCATGAAGGGATACCCTCGACCTTCTCTGTTATTATTTGTACCATTTTACTTATACGTTACCATTTAGAAGGAGCACATTTGGGGGAAATGCTAAAACAAATGTGCAATGAAATAATGAATATTGCTACAAACTGCTTGCCAACTGGAATGACCTGAAATATATAATGATAAAAGTTAGGAGGGCCTTATGTTTCGATCCTAGCAGAATCTTTCTCAAAGGCTAAATGATACAAAAACAGAAACTGACAAGTAGGAAACCACACTAGTACATATGAAAGGAGATGGACAAAAGGGAGGTGGACAAAGGAACTAGGTGGGTTTGGGGGGGGGGGGGACATCAAAGCAGGACAGGCTGGGGAAAAAAAACATAAAAGGAAGAGGACAAATGAAAATGGAACAAAGACGTGTGAAAGTGAAAGGAACAAGTGGAGGTGATTACTGGGGGATACAGGAGGGTGTAGGGAGCTCTGGATAGACGTAGTACCATTGATTTCCCGCACGCTGCGCTCTACCTGATGGAGTGGTCAGGCAACTCTGGTCCTCATCCATCTCCTAAATCTCTCACGTGCTGGCTCCAAGCGCCACACCCCGGTACACCGCTTCAGCTGGCGGGCTAAACCACGGGAGGGGTGGTGTTTACACTGCACCACTGGGCGCATCATATGGAGCAGGATATGAGACGGAGAGAACCCCCCCTCCTTTGTGGTGGTCATTGTGCTTGAGGAATGTTGTGGTTTTTCAGGAATTC
>JAULKO010000099.1:905839-915889 GCA_032356045.1 Mediaster aequalis | reverse complement strand
GAGTTACCCCAATTAAGAATAGCGTAATTTAAATATGGAAGAACAAGGGAATTATATAATGTTAAAAGTATAGATTTTAGGCAGGACAATTTTTAATCTGTTCATCACACCAACATTTTTAGCAATTTTGTTTGAAAGCACATCTATATGCTTGCGCCAAGACAGATTTTCATCAATATAAACTCCCAAGAATTTATTACTCTTTACTTGTTTTAAAGCAATACCATTAAACAACAGGGGAGAATTACACGTGTATTTGTGTTGCCTTGAACTAAATATCATATAATTAGTCTTAAGTAGGTTAATAGATAATGTATTACACAAAAGCCAGTTACTTATTTTCCCGAGCTCTATATTTAGGTTGTTAATAGCAGTATCTACGTTTGAGTGATTATACATCAGGTTCGTATCATCTGCAAACAAACAATATGAAATCATATCCCAGGCATTGCAAATATTATTCACAAATAATAAACAGTAATGGGCCTAATACGGAACCTTGAGGTACACCACAGGAAATTGAATTACGTGACGATATTGAGGAATTGTATGTAACATATTGTTTTATATTCGTTAGGTAACTTGTAAACCAGTCCAAGGCTATACCTCGAACACCCATATGCTCCAATTTTGCTATACATAAACATGGAGGCACGTCCAAAAAAATGTAAGGCTCTGGGCAAGGTAACAGAGTGGGGATACAGACCCCCTGTACATCAAAATGTGTGGCTGGTTTGCATCGCACAAAAAGGTTTTTTGCTTCATTTAATGTTGAAATAGATTTGCATGTAGATAAAATGTTGAAGTTCAAAAAACTTTCCAAAAATGGAATGGTGGAATCTAGATTTCTGCATGAAAACAAAATGTATTTTTTTTTACTGATAACCAATGTAGGTTTCTCAACTCACAACAACCTTGGTTACTGCTTGAGGTGGTCAACAACCATTACAATAATATTGAGCTGCAAACCTACCAGGCAGAGTGAATGCATCTTCAGTGTTACATAGCGGTATCGGCAGACGACTTCCTTCAAACACAGTCAGAGTGTCACACATTCCATCCACACAGAAGACTAGGGACAAATCTATCTCAAACTGCTCGTCTTCAGTGATCTTAGCCACGCGCCATCTACAAGACAAAAATAGGGATAATTGAGCCAATGAAAAATAGTAAAGAAACACTGCAAAACTGTCACTTCTTAATCTACCCTAATCAGTTTCAATCTTGGAAGAAAGTTGGCATTTCAGAATTTTGCTGTTTCAAATTGTCGACAACTTACGAGGTTTAAAAAGAAAATAGGTAAAACAAAAAAATCTAAATTGCATAATATTCAGTTTGCATACAATTAGCTTCTGCTGCATGTGCATTAGCGCAGGTGATAAATTCCGCTAGTGTATGCCTAGACCAGCACACCTGTGTTAATATGCTCCTGACTGCATGAACAGATGGTTGACAGATGTAATAGTGAAATCATTTTAAAAGGTTGTAACTCTGAAAATTGGGATATCAACACATACAAAGACAAAGAACATCAAGTGAACAGCTCATACCTTACTCTCAGGACGCTAGTCACAACTTCTTCCATGACATCACCCAGGGGATAATGGAACAAGGTGATACTACGTTCCCACTTCTCAAAGCCAACAGACAGGTTGAAGTTGCAGGGGTCCAGGATGACCCAGGCATTGACGCTACGAGTAGTGATCTTCAAGTCCATCTCAAGACAGCATCTGATGCCCAGGCAGGAGTCAGTGACGGTACAGGAGAGGAAGTCAGGAAGCTGGGTGACGTCAACGGCAGGACAACCTTATGACAAGAACAACAATCAATGATACACAACACCACCACAATGCAGAGACAGGAGTCAGTGAGGGTATATGAGAGAAGTTAGGAAAGTTGGGTGACATCAACGTTAGGACAACCTGATAAGGAGGAAAACAATCAATAACAAACAAACACAGTGATAATGCAGAGACAGGAGTTGGTGACAGTAATGAGAAGTCAGGACACTGGCTGATATATGAACCTGATATGAAAAACAAAACAGTCAATAAAAACAATGACAGTGGCAAGAACAATGACAGCTGGACAGCGTTGTGGAAAAGAAAACATTTCTTTAAAAAACAAGACATTTAAGAAAATGTTGCCATCAGAGCCAGGTTGGCATCTGAAGACCTTTAATGTGGGTAATATCACTTCTCACTGTAAAGTTGTTTAGAAAGCACAAAATGTCTTTTGTTAACCACTTTCAGGAGTGTATTCATTCTTATTCCAATTCATTCTTACCACTTCTCAAAGTCCCTGGCGTTCCCCTGTCACACTCTGCACTCTGAAGATATTGCTGTTGTGAAGACAATACAAAGGTAAATTTTATTTCACAAATTGTGTTAATTTAATCAACATTTATTTTAATTTTTATTGTGGAAATTTTCAAAAACATTTCTTATCACTCTGCAGAAGCCAATTTGTGAAATAAAAATATTGGGTTCTAATCAGATGGTTTTAGCTCACAAAATAACATAATTTTGTAAGGTCTATATAGTAAAAGAATATTATGTGTACTGTACTCTAATGGTCTGTAACTACTGCTCCCGTTTGCATAATCTCTGAAGGACTGTATTAAATTGATGACATCTTCCAACTCCATTTTCTGTGAGAGGATGAATGTGGAGTTCAATGTGTTTCTTCTGCCAGCACCACAAAATCAAAGCAAATGTGCTAATAAACTATATAAAGCTTGACCACGTTAACCTACCACATTAGCATTATTAAATGTTTATTTAAATAATTACAGTGCTACTTAGCACATTTGGATTCCGATATGAAATATTACTTTGATAGGCTCACAGTACCTATATATTTAAAAGTGCCTTCTTGTTCTCTCCTTCAACCCCCAGAAATGAAAGTACGGAAAGGTTATACAGTGGCATATCAAGAGCTTATTAGGGGCGCTGTTCAAAAAAGTATACCATATGTACAGTCCATATGCTGAAGAGTGCGCACAATTCTCAAGATATTAATAATTTGTAATGTAATTAGTTTTCACGCTGTATTTTGTAAATACACTGTATATGCTTAAAAAAAACAATTTCATGGAATTGGAAATTCGGAGGGGGGGGGGGATTTTATGGACAATCCCCCAACCAAAAAGTGGGAGGTGTATACCCCCCCCACCCCCAGATTTATGTCCATGCAGACAGTCAGCTGAAAATAAGTACACTTACACTCAGACCAAATTTCTCTAGCACCAGGTCAATGGCAGAGTTTCCAATGCGACCACCAAGGTCTCGTATGAATCCCTCCACTGTCCCATCACCAGGCAAGGTGAATGAGGTCACGTTGACGTTGCACAAGGGTATGGGAACCCAGACATGGTCCAGTACTGAGGTCGTGGTGCAGGTGTCATCAATGCACAAACCAATGTTCAGCGTCACAGAAAATACTTTCTTTGCTGTTAGCTTGTCAATGGAATAGCTGTCAATTTACACAGAAAAGGCAATTCAGAAAATTCTCATCCTTTCAAGACTTATTTAATTTTTTCCTGATTGGATTATAAAAACAGAACGCTGAGGCCGAGTCAATGAAATATGCTGATGTGTAATCAATGTGATTCCACATGAGTAATAATCAGCTCTGTATCAAATTCTTGCAATCAGCTATCGGTAAAAACAGATACCAGCAAGACTGGTGAGATGAACTAATAAGAGATTTGTTTGAACTGTATCCACATTATCAGCAAACAAGGGTTTTGATATCTTGTGTTTTTGTTGTTGTTATGACTTCAAATACGCAGACATCATAATGTAGAATTTTTATGTTTGGACATTTCGTTATGGAATCTTTTTCATTGAGATAAATCATGAACATTCAAAATTATAAATGTTTACGTCTCTTTCTCAACATTTTCAAGACTTTCCAGTCTTCAAAACGACCAAGTTCAGTTAAACATGAGAGTCCAACACACCTGAGTGTTACAGCATTTCTAATGTTCACAGATTTGACCGTCCCCCATGTGTAGCTGAAGAGAGTCACATTCAGTTCCCAGTTCTCAAAGGCCACGTACAGCTGGAATTTGCAAGGGTCCACTTGGATCCTTGCACTGAGCATGAGTTTAGTGATGACAAAGTCAAGGTTGATACAGCACTGGATGCCAAGGCAACGGTCGTCAATGGAGCATTGAATGACGTCCTCCAGGAAGGGTAAGGAGATCACAGGGCAATCTAGTCCAAGGAGGAAATGAACCATTGTGGTAATGCAGTGGTTTTCAAAGCATTGGAGCTTTCCATTCCACATTTGGAGGATCTCCCGTGCATTGCAGATTAACCTCAGTTCAAAACTATCATAATTGACCGATCACTTACTTACACATAGCCACACCTCTAAGGCAGCATCTACGGAATTTTATGAAGCACATTTGTTTGGTTTTTAAAAGTATGTTTTGTGTTAAATTATAGTCACTGCAGCCAGAATGCATTTATGTTCTCAACCATCACTTTTTGTGTACATGCATGTAATTAACAAATCTATCTTTGACTTGTATTCTATCAATCTGATAATACGGCCGGAAGGCAAGACATGCGAAACAACCATTCTGATGGTGAGATGACTCTTTCCTTGTAGGCCTACATATATACATATGCAAGTTCACTGATTCCAATTTTCATCAAAGAAAATATGACCTGTCCATGATCTAGAACAAACTTACGAGTGTTTGTTGCCAACGCTGGAGGCAGCCGACATGTTCTTCCAATGATAACATCCTAGAGAAAAAAAACATTTGATATATCTAATAGAGTAGTGCTTAACTTTAACGCAGATTCCAATTACCTCGTTCAGTATTTAAGTTTAATTTAGGGCATACAAAAAGAAACTACAGGTCTGCGTCTGTTTCGAACAGAATGCATGGCTTTTCCGTTTTTCGGGGTTTATTTAGCATAAAACTCCTGGGGTCTACCTATGTGCTAAATGTAAAGATCTGAGATCAGACGTTTCTGTCTGATATTGGACTTTTACGGGACTCACGCGACACGTGATTAGGTCATCGTGACATCACTTAAATTCTCAGATATATACACGTCCCTGTTTGTACACGTGCAACGTTTCATCTTTTTGGGCCATGTACAGCGGCGGATCCAGGATTTTCCAAAAGGGGGGGGGGGCGTGAAATGTACCAAGCAGCAAATGGTAAAGGCAAGTTGTGGCGCCTACGCTCTATATCTTGCTTGTTTTTCTGAAGGAAAAAGGGGGCGTGCGCCCCCCACGCCCCCCCTGGATCCGCCCCTGATGTAGTTCCGGCAAAATTGGCCTTTCAAAATTGGACCTTTAAACTCATGTCACGTGACACGTGATGACGTCATCATGACGTTATTACAAGGGTTGCTTTAAAAAAAAGTTGCACTCCATAGTTGGTAAATTTGAAGTTGATCTGACTTCAAATAACGTCAAAATTGGCAATTAGATAAAAATAATAAATATTCAAAAAATCATAAAAATACAATGACGTCATCATGACATCACTGGATTTTTTTTTATCATTTAGGGTGCATGCCTGACCTACCCACCAAGTTTTGTGCCAATCAAAGGTTGTTTAATTAGGTGCAATAAAATACGAAAAAAAACACCAAAACTAGAAGTCTACGTCTGTTACTGAACAGAACGTAGGGCTTTTCCCATTTTTTTTTATCGAACATAGAAATTCATGATAGGGTGTATGTGGCTGCAAAGTTTGATTGAGATGTAGTTATTTAATGGAGTAAATTGCATGCGTAAAAGTATACATTTATGCTGAAGTCATGTGACACGAGGACATCATGACGTTACTGTGAGGCACGTAGACTTTAACTATGTATGGTTTCTATGTGTATGCCAAGTTGGATAAAGAACCGAGGTTGTTTGATGACCAATGTGCCACACGCACATTGTACGTACATGTACGTGTACAAAGTCAATGGCAGACTCCATAATACGTTTTATACCAAAAATTAAAAAAATCATAATAAAAAAACGAATTGCGTCACAATGACGTCACTTCGGATTTAACATAAAGAGTCCATGTGTTACATATGACCAAAAATTAAACCATCAGATGTTTAATATGCGTAATAAAATCTCCATATATATGACGTCATGATGACGTCACATTTGTTTTCAATTTTTTTGGGCAAATCCTTGTCTTACTAAATCCATTACAAAAATAATTTTGAATCTAGCCCCTTTTGTTCTCACGATATACGTAGATATATACGCCTACGAAGTTTCAAAATGGAAAAAAAAATCATCAATAATTAAAAGATGACGTTGATTGACGTCAATCGTCATCATGACGTCACTTCAATTTTCATCTTTAACCCTAACCATGCTGAACCCAACGATATCCAACAGTGGTCACTTTCCGTTGGATTTTGTTGAGGTGAGCAGTGAACAAAAGGCCTTTTGTTCTAGCTGTTGGATTATGTCCGGTTCAGCAGGCTTCACACTTTGTTGTTGGATTCTGTTGGGTTCAGCAGGGTTTCTAGAGAAAACCCGTAGGGGGTTAGGGATATGATAACATGTGCATGTCTGTATATATGCAAACTTTGGGACCAATCGGACATTCTTGTGTCTGATATTAGACTTAACAAAATGGACTTTTAAGGTGGCGTCACATGACACGTGATTACATCATCATGATGTCACTTTTCAGGAGACAATTTCGGTATAAGATCTTTGTTTATACTAAGTTTGATTAAAATCTAAGGTTGTTTAATGTCCGAAGTACTGCGGACAATATTCGTGTACAAAGTCTATGGAATTTGAGATAGAACTAAAATAAGAAAATGGAAATAAAAACATTTAAAAAAATAACGAAAACAAAGCCTTTTCCGCAAAGTTTGCGGAAAAGCCAACAATCTCTTGACTGGCTTAAAGCATGTGGCATTTGCTATTTTTTGTTTTTACTATACTGCCACCCACTCGCAAAAAGATATTCCAGAACCCAAACAAATTATCCTGTGGCTACCAAAGTACTATGCCCATAGCCACCGGTGATCCTATGTAGTCTATGCACGCTCACAGTGGACAGATCTACCAAACACATACCAAGTGTGTTCCAAGTAGCACAACGCCCTCCACAGTAAATTTGTTGGGATACAAATATTGTATTCGGGCCGGACAGGGCGGGGCGGGGGGAGGGCATTTCTCACAAAATTTCTGAAATCCCAAAAGATAAATGCAGGTAAAGGTATAACTTATTTTTGTAATCTATGGACATGGTGTTACGAAACAAATATAAAACAAATATTGACTATTTTCAATTGTGGCAGAGTAAAACTAGTCTCTCTTGGCGATTCCCAGAGCGTTCTATATTCCCTCGGTGATTATTTTAAGACCAACTGGGTAGCTTTTCCAAAGTTATTCCAAACTTAACCAGGAATCCCCTAATTATTATATCATGCCCAGGCAACAAGACCAAGGAAAAGTTGGCATTGAAAATGGGAATTGGGATTATTCTTGCAAATCTGCATACAGCTTAAGTATTTATTTTACCTGTAGATCGAGCTTTTTCAAGACCAGCTGGATGGCAGCCTGTCCCACATTGTCTCCAAGATCCTCTAGGAAACCTCTGACCGTGCCATCACCGGGCAAGGCCAGGGAGAAGTTGGCATTACAGACAGGGATCGGGATTATCTTGTCAGCCATGACAGGGAAGTCTGTGGTGATGCCATCAATGCGGAGGGAGAATGCAAGATCTACCTCATAGTCCTTAGTAGCATCCAGTTTGTCTATAGAAAACCTGAGCACAATAAATTAAACAAACTTTTAGAGTGACTTCTAACTGCCGACTAACAGCCCCCTGAACAAAGACATTGACAAAATTAGGAGACTGCCAACCTATGGCAAGATGGCTCAATTCAAGTTGGTAGAGCACCCAGGTATAGTAATTCGGAGGTCATAGGTTCAAGCCTCGCTCTTGTCACATTAAAAACGATTACTTTCCCTTGCGGTTTATTCAACGATGTAAAAGTAGAACAAATATTAGTACAACCATCCAGACTTTCAATTTACCCTTTTAACAGCTTAGCAAAAAAATAAGTTAAGTTTTGGTCGGTCTTACCCGATTTAAAAAGGTTTTTGAAGCAAAAGGTTATATGAAACATATGTATAAAGCAAATTGTGACAAATATTTCTAGGTGTCATCAATGCTGACTTCAGACACTTATTTTTTGAGAAAGACACTGCAAACAGCAACATCGTCATATTTTTATCTCACCTGACGTCAAGAGCATCTCCAATCATGAAACTCTCCATTGTTCCCCAATCGTAAGAAAACAGTGACACATTGAAGAACCACAACTCCAGCCCAACAGACAACGTGTAGTCACAGGGGTCAATTGTAAACCAGGCTTTGGAGCTGATCTGGGTCACCTTCAGATCCAGATTCAGACAGCAGTGGAGACTCGTACACAGGCTGTTGATACGACAGGACAACTGGGGAAGGGTGTCTGGGAACTGAACTGGGCAGCCTGGCATAGGAATTGAAAATAGCAAAACTTGACCAAAAAAACCCCTGTTGACTTTCCTGATAGGACAGAGAGCAAAGCGATTCAATCTCATTATAGACATTTTCATGTGATGTCACAAGTCATGTTAGACGTCCAGTGCATGGACGCGTACGTCCAGGTGGTGTTGAGATGGTAATGACGTGCTTATTCAAATAAACCAGTCAATTAGTGTGGCTCCGCTCGCACGTGCGCTCGCACGTGGTTTTTGCCCATAACATCATGTACTACGATCACTCCACGACGTGGGTGAAAAAGGTCTATAGGATTAGATTGTTTGCAAGGGGTTAACACTGATAACATGGATTTTTCATGGCATGAAATCACAAGGTGAAACTTTTGGTCAAACGGCTGTTTTGAAAATGCCAATGGAATGTAAAATTGGTTATCACTTCAACGTCTCAAATATTATTGTTTTATTTACAAAATAAAAATGACAACTTGTCCAAAATATATTCAATTACACTGCTGCATTAACAAAACTGGCTACACACAAACGTTTGATTTGCAAAATTCACATTATAAGTAAAGGGCCCGAAATTTGTTACACAGACTTTATACAGTTTCTCTTTGATACATAATCAGAACACTTACGTTAAAGTCTTTAATTGTTAGGCAAACAAACTGTTTGTCAAGCTGACCAGTGTCATTGGAAGATCAGTTTTTTAAAATTATAGATCATTACAATATAAGTGTATGCTTGTGCTTTCCGAGAGCCAGTGGGGGAAAATTCACAAGCTTTAATTGTGCGAAACTCTACCCAACAACACCCCGAAAAAAACCAAATTGGGATTGGTAGAGTTAAGAGTATGTATATGATCAGGCAGAAAAAAAATGTGATTATCTTACTGTCACTTGCAGCTAGCACAGCAGGAGGAAGATTACAAGGATTCCTGGATAGGAAATTCTAGAACAACCAAGAGAATATTACACATCCACAATTCATAATGTTGGTTTACAACTTGTTGGGGATTTACAAAATTATTCTGAAAACACAGTCTGCAAGTTGGCATTACGGGGGAGATTTGTACCACGGCCAACAGGTGATGAGCATCCAATGCAAAGATCGACGATTTTAAGGATGTTTTTTCTTCCCGAAAATCCCCATGTGGAAAAAAAAGCAAAGTTAATGGTTGCTATGAAAACCAATACTATCAAAGATAGGCAGTTAGTTTCTTTACATACTGCCTTGTATTTTTGTATTACAGACCTTCGACAAGATCTGAAGGATTGCAGAAAAATCAACTATTACTAAGGTACTGCCAGTCTGCTTGGATTAAATCTAAAGCCAACTTCTTGAATTTTGTACAACTCATGGATAACACTCCATGTGGGCCATAAGGTATTATCCTTTGATTTAAATTCTCACCCTCAGTCCAAGATAGTCTAGCACCAAGTCTACCGCTGCATCAGTAACTTGACCTCCCAGGTCAGTCAGGTACCCAGATACTGTCCCATCACCAGGCAGGGTGAAGGTGGCATTGGGGTTGCAGAGTGGGATAGGTACATGGGC
>JAULKO010000099.1:843787-862445 GCA_032356045.1 Mediaster aequalis | reverse complement strand
GGGGGAGGCGGCGGGGGAGGCGGCGGGGGAGGCGGCGGGGGAGGCGGCGGGGGAGGCGGCGGGGGAGGCGGCGGGGGAGGCGGCGGGGGTTGAACATGGACAAAGACTCTCATATGACATGAGGCCTCCTTGGGAATCCATATGATATTGCGCGCATTGCGACTGAATATTTCTTGGGAGTTGCCGAGCCTTATTTACAATAAACTTGACACAGCGGCATCAAAATAACACAAAATCAACATGAAATTCCCGCTCAATCAGGCAAGGTAAGAATAAGGTATCAGGAAGTAGTTGATCAGATTGCAACCAGCATGGTGAGACATTAAATAACCAAGTACGACAATCAGCAGGGATGTTTGTACGTGTATCATTGTGTCTGTTAGCAAACAATCAATGGCCCATTAGGTATATTCTTTCTCTTTGGCTTGGATTGGATGTCTTACAAATCAAGCGCGCTTGAAGATTTGACACTGTGTAGCCGATGGGTAACAGTATAGGTAAACTCAAGTCGAGTGTAGACCATATCACAAAGTAGCCACAAGGTTGCAGGTCACGGTAGTTAAAGGCAGTGCATCTCGCGAGTTCCTCATGCAGCGTGCATGTGTATTATTCCTCATTTAAGCAAAATCGTACACCTCTAAGCTGAGATGAAGCAACTTGTTGTGTCCAAGATGTAGCTTATGACCTAGAATACTTTCAGACAACTTCACAACCAAAAAAACTAATCCAAAACGCTTCAAATCATTCGAAATATAGTCAAAATACACAGTCTTTTGGCAACACACCAGTGGTAATTATAAAGCGAGCGTGGCAATATAAACATAAAAGGGGAAATGAAATTCTTAGCACAAACTCTTTATTATATACATCTTCTTAGTAAAAACACATTGTATATAAATTTGTATTATACTTATGAATGAACTGTAAACAAATATGGATGGTATTCACTTTCAAAATTATAAGTTATATTTATCAGTGGCAACAATTTTGATATACATGTACATGCAACATGACTATACAACTTACAGTTGCAAGTACACGTACATGTACTGGTTGACTTATACACTTCTCTGGCAACTTTCCAACATATTTTATTGTTTGCTTTGTTTTAATATACCTCATCTGAAACTTGGAGGTAAGGACAGCATTGATTTTCGCAATGTACTGATTCATATCTGTTCACATTCAATGAACCTGTCAAGGTTTAAGCTGAAAATGTGCTCAAACTTTTGAGACAATTAGGACAAACGCTGTCTGTCAATTTAAGAATAAGGATTTCTCTGGAACGCACTGGGCCCCCTCCATACATCATCATGCATGACGGAGTTGAGGGTTGTTACAATTATTTTATGGAAAGTACTGGAATAAAATCATTTACTAAAGGCCAACATTTTTTTTTTTTTTTTGGGGGGGGGGGAAGAAATCAGATCTCCCTTTTTGTCTTGGGGAGCTACAGCAGCCTTAGCCCTGCCCTATAGAACCACACCTGTCCCCATGTGTGAAGGCCACCGAGCTTGTATGTGACCTCCTGGTATCCATATTTGGCCCAGTCTTTAGTCAGTCCAATCATTTTGATTAATTGAAAGCAGTTTTCCCACATCTATTATCAGTCTCAGGCATTACAGTGTATATCAGTGTATCCATATAGAGAATTCATTATCCCATTTCATTCTCTCTTCCAAATGGAGGAACAAATTAAAGTAATTTTTCAAGTTGATATTACAAACATTAAACCATGTAAGATTTATTTTTTTGAAGTTGACATTCAGCTGAATACATGCACATGTATAAGTTTCATTTATATTAATTTCCAAATACCAAATAATCAACACATTTTATGTACAATCACACTGTGAATGAAAATGATAACTCATGCAAATATACATTCTAATATTTGCATATTCAATTCACCTGACTCTTCAAAAAATATTAAATAAACCAATTTCCTGGAGAGTTATTAAATATATCATTCTTTCAAACACATACACCAGATATTTGTAGCCAGTTAATATGATGTATAGTCAGTACATGTACATGTAATTGTTGCTAGCTATGAATGTTCCATTTAGCTTGGTGGAAACTAAACGTCATGCATAAGGCAAGGATACATCATCTTGCTCAAGATACTTCAACTTACTTCAATAATGAATAAGTCTGACTTAACAATTTGCTGAATCACTTTATTTTGAACAGTTGAGCATTTCTCTATTTTTATTAATCATTTCAAAGTAATGATCATACTGTACTTGCACTTTGGTATTATAAACCGAAGATAATTCTTACTACATGTATATGGTTCACCGGAGATACGTTTTGTCTCAATTTGTGGAAAGACTTTTGTTTTTATTCCCCTCTACAAATCTGGATTCCTTGGAGTGCATGAAAATGGAAAAACAGAGCGTCTTTGTTGACATCTCCACAATGTAATTGCATCACACGTCAGCACATGAAATCATTGTATTTACAATGCGAGTCACATAACAAACCTGGCCTCTACGACAATTACTCCATAACAGAAGCTGACTGCTGTTCCATGACCTCTGCTCCTCCAAAGCCGAGTACTTCACCAGCAAACATGTCAGCTGTGATTAGCTCTGGTAAACTATCCTCCAGTAAATCTGCAGCACCTGCAGGGTCATAGCTTCCAAGCTCTGAACTCCCTCCCTCTGGGTTAAAGCCAAGTAGTGTTGTCAAGTATTCTGCAACCTTACCTTCTGTCATTTGCTCTCCTGTTATAAGAAAGTTAATCATTTCAATGGGCGTTTCCTCCCATCTTTATAATTAATGGGCATTTTTGTTTCTTTATAATGATCAATTCAATTTCCTTTACTACTTAACATAAAATAAAAGGGAACTGAATGCAACAAAGATGACATTTAGGAATGCTTATATCTAATGACAACAGTAAAAACCTTGCCAATTACTTTCATGAATGATTTGATGTTCAATAATGAACAGTTGCTATGCCCTTTCATTAACAGGCACTAAACCTTTTATATTACAAGACAACTCTCATACATAATTAGCCCAAACTAACTAGAGTATGTCCCTACCTTTGTTTTGCAGTATGTACAAGAGTTCTCCCCTCTCGATGGCAGGTTGGCCCATCCCTTCATCAATCCCAAGGACTTCAAATGCCCATTGGAGCTTTGCTTCTGACAATCCAAAAGCTGGTCGATGATTCACATACACTGAACAACCAAATGAGATACATTCAACTTAATATTGGATGGTTTCAAGACTCCTGATCATTCTCATAATGATAACTATAATGATAACTGGGGGGGGGGGAAATTACAAAATTTTCTGAAAAAGTGACCCCGATTTTCTTTTCGCACAAAAAATATTTTGAAAAGGGGGGGGGGTGTTAGTACTGACTGTGATGGGGTGGTGCTTAAAAAAAAAAAAAAAAAAAAAAAAAGTCCCCCCCCCCCCCGGACACGCAACTGCACAATAATTATTCAATAAAAAAAATGGCTTTGCTGCTATGATATATGACTGATACTAGCGCATAACATTCTTAGAAAGATTTTAGACCAAAACAGAAATACGAGTTAGATATGAACAAAAGCTAAAGGATAAAATATTTTAAAGATGTACTGTCTGTGCTCTTTTCGAGTTTCGCCCCAAAAAATCAACTCTTTTTTTCAATTGCTATTTTTCTAGCAATACAAAAGTTGTTTTCTTTTAACTGAGACATTAAACAAAAAAAATCCGCCAACAAAAAAATCCGCCCACATCCGCAGGGTGATCGTTTTGTGTGGTCGAGGTGTGAAAGCAACCAAGAATATAAACCTTGTTTAGGAGGGTTGCAGACTCCCAACAAAGAAAAAAGGGTTTTCTTTTGCATTAAAATGAGAAATACAATTTGAAAATTTGTTGGAAGAAAAAAAATTCAATTTGTTGAAGTGCACAGACAGTACATCTTAAAAGGCTTGCTTACTAGTCATTGTTGGAAAATTGATTGTGTAAAAAATTTAACCTGTAAAACAGTTAAATGAAATATTACTACTGCAAACTGCTTGCCAACTGGAATGACCTGAAATGTATAATGATAAAAGTTAGGAGGGCCTGACTTTCGATTCTAGCCGAGTCTTTCTCAAAGAAACAGTTCCAAGGTAATCTGACAGTAGCTGGAAGTTTCTATTATTTTCTTGACTTTCTACTTTTCATTTGGAATTGTGCTGTCAATATCTTACATTTGATGAAGTCTCCAAGATCGATGTCATTGATGTATTTCCCAGTGTCGACGTATTGACTAAATTTGACCTCGTTAATCATATCCTCAATTTCCTGCTCTGAAGGATAATGGCCCATTGCTCTCATGACGAAGGGAATCTCAGTCAGTGGGATCTTGGTAGCTACCTGTCTGGTGTTGGTAGTATCTACTCCTTGGCTGCAAGATAACAGGTGTAATAGGAGATAAATGCATCAAGAGCAGTTAGGATTTGGAGGATTTTGAATGATTTTAATGATGAGTAAAACTATCAAAATTACAATGAGAATACTAGAATTTAATCAAGATACTAATCAGCAAATGTACTGACTTATTAAACTAACTTATAAATTGAACTGGACAGGCAGGTCTTGTGGTTAATAGAATTAAGATACGCGCATAGTCAACTACAATTATAAAAAAGCTTACTGGGACCAGCCAAATTAAGTTGTTTAATAGCATGATTTTATAAGAAGTGGACTAGCCTGCAGTACAAAGAGACCTGTGACGTCAGAATGTATCTCTTTTTAAGAAGTGGTCTGATTTCTGCTGTGGGGCTACCATAGAATAGTTTCTGGAAACACCACATCTGTATAGATCTCATTTCAAGGTTGGGATAATAAGACAGCCATTGGTTTCAAATCAATGTCTGCGTTAGTATGCTGATGCAGTCGTTATGCCAGTACAGTGTTTTACCTCCTGATTTGTGCATAGTAGAAGTAGTTCTCAAGTTCTCGGAAGAGTTCTCCTTCTCTACCTCCCTCAAGAAGACCATAGAATGGAATCAAATCTTCTCCTCCTAGCTTTGCAGCTGCCTCCAATGTACTGATGAGAATGAATCACAAAGATTGATCAATAATTGTACTGTGAATCCATGGAAATGGAGGGGTCAAGGGGTTTATTGTCCCTATGAGGCATTCGATGATGCCATGTTCAAGATTGGATTTATTAAGAGAACCAAATCAATGACACAGACGCATGCTAGAGACTTGAGGTAATTGATTTGGTAATTTAACTTGATTTTTTTTTTTTCTGAAATTTTCTATGAAGCAGTTGTGGCCATTTGAGATTACCAGCACACTAGGACACACCTACTGCGCGGCTGCCTGTGCATAGTTCATTAATAACTCCCTTTCTTTGTGTCTTGATTCATTGGTGAATGATTCCTGTCTGTCTTTGAGAAGATTGATTTGTTGAATATATCCCAATAATCTATGTTACACGTCAATTTGCTCAGATGGCAGATCATCAGAGTAGAATACCTGGAATTATTGCTGGCTCTGTAAATCTAGCTCAAGTGTCCAGAATCTGTTTGAAAGTAACAGACCGATAAAACAAACAGTATAGGTCAGACTTATCTATGGTGAATTCTTATACAGATTGCCGACTTTGTGATTGGATTTTGACAACTAGGTGACAGTGTTTATGAATATGTCACACAAGGTCAATGATAAATCAATGAACTGTAAATAAACTGTAATGCATAATATAATTGCTCTTGTATAATATTTCAATGAATTTCACACTCAGTGATTTTGACAACATGCAACCTAATTATTGGCCAATGAGCCTTGACTTTAGTTATGCATGTCAAATGCTTGATTGAGAGCTCTATGTGATATTCGGAGGCTATTTGCAGTTTCTTCAAGATTGAACTTACACAATGCTGATATTCCACATCAGGACAGTGCTATCTGTGCCTCCTGAGGTGAATAAATATTTGCCGTCGTGACTACAAGCCAATTTGGTCACCTGCAGAAACAAGGACATCATAGTCACAATTTACAGGGGGAAACAGAATGATATGGTAATACAAAACCTTGGTTACAATGTAAAATCAAAGCTGTGTACTCGCCTCTTTCAGGGTGTATCATGTAAACAAAAATAAACTTTGCAGAAATCAACTACAAATGTGAAATGGATAAAATTATATCCATCCATCATTGGCTAAGTGCCAAATGTTCAGGCTCATTTACAAAATTGGCTTTAAATAAGGATGAACAAAAGGATATTGACAACATTTATAGGGGAGGATCCAGAGGGGGTTTTGGGGGTCAAACCCCCCCCCCCCCACCAAATTTGTGTGTGTGTGTGTTTTTTGTTTTGTTGTTTGATCAGTGTACAGTGTACGATCAAAAATCCCCCCCCCAGCAAAAAATCCTGGATCCGCACCTGATTTAAGTATGGTGCTTTAAAACAAATTACACACTCAAATGTATTGGGAGTTGTTCCATGTTTTCAACCCCCAATCACTGAGGCCTGTTTGCCAAAATGTTTTCCAGAAATTATTTGGGCACTCTAAGAACCTTTCAGCATGGAGGCAATTATAATATGCAAATCTGCATTTTTACTAAGAGAATGCCACTATTAATCAACACTGAACAGGGTATGAAGTTTGAATCAAAACTTGCACTAACCCACAAATTTGGTTGCAGTGTGCACTGTGTATATTGCAGTGTTGTAGTACTCGTACTCGGTACTCAAACTCGACTACTCGAGTACCGTTTTTAGAGTACTCGAATGTCAAAGTACTCGTACTCGAACTGACGGTACTCGTACTCGGGCAGCAAAGTACTTGAACTCGACATGTCAAAATTGTACTCGATCATCAAGGTACTCGTACTCGAATAGCAATACTCGATAAAACAAAATCGTCTAGCTTGACTTACCACGGCCTCACTACTTATTTTATCGATACTTTCAAATGGTTGATTGCGGAGAAATCGACTTCCTCTGCGCACCGTCCGGACAAACAGCTAGCCGTGAGTGGGCCAATTACGCACAATGACCCATTTGCCGTATGTGCGGCACACTGGCCAATCATGTACGTGAAACAACGAGGTGTTCCTCAAATTGGTCGTTCGATTAACTTGGGTGATTGGAGCAAGGATATACTGGCGTGTACCTAGTCTGGTTCCCTGACCAAAAAGAAGTGTCTGTATGTCAGCTGTGTAGCATTTTCTTGGAAAACACTTTGATTTGGGACTGCTATTGCAGATTAAAAAAAATAAATTTCAAATTGTAAAAAAATGCTTACAGAGACGATCCGTAGTTTTTATCACATGTAATTAACACAAAATTTTCGGCTTCAAGCACAATGTACTCGGACTAGTACTCGTACTGGGAAGTACAAGTACTCGGACTCTTACTCGTACTCGGAAGTACAAGTACTTGTACTCTGAGACCTGTACTTGGTTGGCAAAGTACTCAGACTTGAATGGTACTCGGCAATCTAAGTACTCAGCAGTAATTGGTACTCGGAAAAAAGTACTCGACTACAACACTGGTATATTGGTGTTGATTCTACTGTACTTACCCCACTGGGATGGGCAATCAATGCCATTCCATCATGTGGGTTTCCATCCAATGGCATAATGTGCATGCCTACTTTATCAGATGGTGTTGATTCTACTGTACTTACCCCACTGGGATGGGCAATCAATGCCATTCCATCATGTGGGTTTCCATCCAATGGCATAATGTGCATGCCTACTTTATCAGATGTGATGAAGGCCAGGTATCGTTTGTCATGGATGGGATCTTTGGTTGGTATCACCTCCATCCTGCATGAAAATAAATCATTTACATAAGAATTCTGCTGCTGCAATAACTGTATGGTGAATTAGAATACAATTCATCATAGACAATACATCATCGTCATCATCACTGACCCATGACCGAAGGTCATTGGGGTGCCATGGCATCTGGGCAGACTTGATACATATGCAATGGGGTGCCATGGCATCTGGGCAGACTTGATACATATGCAATGGGTCATTGGGGTGCCATGGCATCTGGGCAGACTTGATACATATGCAATGGGTCATTGGGGTGCCATGGCATCTGGGCAGACTTGATACATATGCAATGGAAAAAAAAGTGACATAATTATGAAATGACATGTACATGACATATTCTTCCTCACTCTCAACCCTTCCACATATACTTCATGCACAGTTGACCTTTAAATGTCACCGTGACATATTTTAGATACAAACTGACCGTACAGCATGGGGGGTATCCCTGGTGTAGGATCTGAAGGTGTATGATACTACGACATGCATAACCCAGGATATCCCAGGTATTGGACTATAAATCTGTTAATCTACCTTTGGATTGGTGAGCCATACGTAGGACCAAGCACAGTCTTTCTGCACATTTTAGTTGTCGTGTTGAACAGCTTGAATTTGAACTGAAGTAAAACAAATCATGCATGTACATTTTAAAGAAAAGGCATAGGTTTACATACAAATTACAAAATGAAATACATGTTCATCCAAACTACATCGACCAATCAAGTTTGGCTGAAAAGAGCATATAATATATTCAAATGAAGTTTGTTTTCTTTGCAGATGTAGAGAAATGAAGACAAACTTGAGTAATTGAAACTGCTAGGATGGAATAACAAAGCTTTGATCAAGGACAACAAACGTCCACTAAGTAGTCCTCCATAAACCCATACCCCATTCATTATAACATAAACCAACAATGTCTTATCTGTCAGCAAGTTCTGCAAATGGAAAGCAAGATTTCTCACGGCATCATCAAGATGCACTTTTCAAGATGGTAGTAGTACTCCTTACATGTACACAACCATATAACATTACATACTCAACCTTCAGTTTATGCAGTGCATATCTCATTTCAAACACTCAGGTGGTAAACATGCTAACTGGGAATGCCAATGCACTATAGAAAGCATCAAATGGATCAAGAGTACCGGTGAATTACGACAAACTTACAAATCTGCAAATGACATAAAATTATCCAGCTCCCTCCAATACATTTCCTATTATATTTAAAATAAAGGTAAGATTCTACCAGTGCTCGACAAATCTCCCCAAACATGGTGTTGCCCCTAGGCAACTGCTTTTTTGAAAAATGGTTGCCCAGTGTTTCAGCTAGGTAGCCCACTACCTTTGTTCTAGAGTGTCATTTGTATGCAGACAACAGTGAAACAGCGGTTTCCAGAGCTGCCAACCTTTACAAACTCATTTCAGTATTCAGAAATCCCAAAATCAGCATTTTCCTGTGAAAATTTGTATTTTTCATAAAAAGTAAAAAAAGTAAATAAAACAAAAGGAAATAATTCCATATCCCACCGCCACTTTAGACCTCGTGTACAAAGTCTATGGGCCATGACAGAAAAAGTCTAAGTATTTTCAAAGACAAACTTACGCTTCTTGGCAGTTGTCAAGTCATATTAATGGGAAAAAAGTGGCGGTGAGACATGGAATTCTTTCCAATTTTTATTCCCGAATGCGAAGAAACCTTGTCAAATGAGGACAAAATGTTGTCGGAATAGCGTCCCTAAGCATTCGGCATGGTGCTACGTAAGGGGCGATAATTTCGATCAGAATTGGTCAACGTAAACTCATGTATGAATGCAACATTTCACATCACATGCCATTCTGAATGTCATAATAGTTTCCATTTTGCACAAATGGAGGAAATTTCTGTCCAAAATGCATAGGAACTTAGTTCGGTGACGATAATCCTGATCAACGCAACACAAATGACTGAAAACGCAACGATCGCAATATGACTGCACAATGTTGTGGACCGGACTGGACGCATACACAGTAGTTTCGTATTCATCTCTTCCCGCGCGCATGAACCAGACAACTAAACGTACCAAATCCTTCGTGTTTCCGCAGTCGCAGATGCATTACAATTAATAGATGAATTTCACATTAGCGTCGAAGCCGAGGCTCGGAATGCTAAGCCATTGTTAAGACGCTCGAGACAATTCTTTTTTAATCCTCGCAACCGTGACAAAAGAGAGCACATCCACCCTCGGTTTGGATGCTAATTTGAAATTCCTCTATTGGTGACCACTTCAGAGTGATGTTTTCCACAGGGTTGGGCAGATTACTGACGGCGCAAAGCAAATTGTGGGAATTCTTGTTGTCCGGAAATATTTTTTGGTTGTCCCGGGCGCCCGGGCAACCAATTTAGCGAGGACTGTCTACAAAAAGTGGACATTATCGTAGTAATGGCAAACTTGTTTGCAGATCGAGGCAGAATCTTCTAAATGTGACTTCATCTCAACCATAGGATCAGGATGTTTGTGTCTGTGAGCAAGACACATTGCTTCTCTCTATCCGGAAGATTACAGTCTTGAGTCAAATACTTCATTCCAGATTATGCATGTTCCGCACGGAGTTGAAAAATTTTGAAGAGTACTGACCAAGTGTGAGGATAATTGCTATAAGCGCTTTGTTAAAGGTGCCATTTATTTAAATGCCAAGTACATGTATTATGATACAATGTAGTTTGATTTTTGAGGATATTGGGCAAAAAGTACCTGATCATTTGAGGTAAGGAAGAACTGCTCCTTTGTGATGGGAGGGTACCAGACCAAACACTGAGGGACTCCACTCTGCTCAATACGTTCAATGCCTAGTAGCTTCAAATCATCCTTACCACTATCAAAGATGTCATACTCAATCTGATATTGTAAGAGAGAGAACAACATTTGAAGGATTAGAAGATTACCAATGTCATAGGATTGGGCCAAGGTTAACAAAATATACAGGATCTGAACTACAGAAGGAGGTCACAACAAGGATTGCTGACAGCTAATCATCAAGTACATCTCTGGATTTACATTCGAGAAATCTAGACCAGAGATTGAGCAAGGATGATGAAAGACAGGCGAGGAATAAGGAAAGATGAAAATAAGGACAGCATGACGAAGGACGAAGAAGGGATGGAAACACAGTGATTGAAGAGGTGACATCAATGACGTCATTTGTAAGGATAGAATGAGAGCAAGGAAACCCAATTGAATTACACACAGTAAGGACAATTTAAATTCACACTGCAACAATTATGTTAAAATTATCCATTTGCAAACAAATCAATTCAGTGGGCAGTCTTAATTAACATTTATGGTATAACAGCACAAAAAGACTCTATTTAGAGTAGACTGTGGGAAACAGACCTTGGACTACAGAATACAAATTAACAAGGATCGAGTTTCTGGTGGAAACCAAGGCATTTACAAACTTACATAGAGTTTATTTCAAACACCGTCTTACCAGAGCTCTGTCCTGACCGACAGATAGCAGT
This sequence comes from Mediaster aequalis, assembly GCA_032356045.1. Classification (NCBI taxonomy): domain Eukaryota; kingdom Metazoa; phylum Echinodermata; class Asteroidea; order Valvatida; family Goniasteridae; genus Mediaster; species Mediaster aequalis. The sequence continues at coordinate 851,155 of JAULKO010000099.1, read as the reverse complement.
CTGGGTGTGTCTGAGTCCAGAGCCACACCAAATGTCAAGTCTTGGATTGGTTTATAATGAGCTCTGTGTTTGCCAAGATAGTCCCAGGACATTCCAGTGCTTGGATGCTGAGCTTTGAATACTGTTACACAGTGATCAACATCCTGAAAGAAAAGAGCAAGATTCCAGGAATTAAACCAACTAGGAAATGTCTTGAACCAACCATGGAGGTACCTCCATGAACCAACCATACAGTACATTCTTAAAATATGGAGAATCAAACCCTTCATACAGAACAAAGGTGGTGTCTTTTCTACTCACATTCATTTTTTGATAATGAAATTTATATTCTTGCACGGTGTCCTTTTGCTTATTTAAAATTGTGAAAGTTGTTAAAATTAGTTTTTAATGAAATTCATTTTTATTTATGTATGTTTAATTTAATGAGGTATTTCTTGTGGTTCAGAGTCACTCTGGTGCACATAGCTTATGGCAGAACTGAATGAAAAAAAATCAAATTGAACTGCAACTACAACTTACGGCAACAGCCATCCATTTGGAATCATGGGAGAATGTGCAGAGAATGACAGCATCTCTGGAATAACGGAAGAGCTCATTGCATTCATCTTCCAGAGATAAAGCATCTAAGATGCGTACACAACCATTGGTGAAACCAACACCTTTTAAACAGAAAAAAGATGACAAATAGAGTAATGAATTTGAATTGATAATTTAATATTGCGATTCTAATGATGGTATGGACCACACAGTCTCAGTACATATTGATTAAATAAAACACGTTGCTTCTTGTCATTACTTAATGATGGGTGTTTCTTGTTTATTTTCAGTATATATTATATCAACCTGTAACCCATATACACACACTGATTAAGATGTGCGTAGTATAATATATAAAAACTATATATGCACAAGTGCTATTTTTCCCTTTTTGTGGCATGTACATGTGCTACACAACTAAGCATATAACAAATACAGTCAAATTTCTAACACAGAAAGCATAGCTTTATTTTTTGCATGTATCTGTTTCTGGCTACTCTAAGTACAACAAGAGAATAAATCAAGCTGAGAAGAAACATGGCAGGTATTATGAATCATTCATCCATCGGTTGAGGGACAATAATAATAAACTATCTGCCAATCATTTGTCTTGTGTTACATGATCGTCTCCAGACATCAAATTGCAGCCATGTGTAGTCAGAAGATGGCTAGTCTTTGATTGGGCTTGAGAGAAACCTTGATTGTCTGGTCTAGATAACATGGCTTATGAGTGTGTCAATAAAAGCCATGCTAGATAGGTAATCACCAGCTGGTGCAAAGATTGCATGTAATATTCTCAATGACAAACATTTAAGTTTTCATTGTCCAATAAGCCATTGAAATATTTAGGTTAGATGTTGAATTAAAGACAATCGATCATATTCAATAAAACAACAATGATCCATAGTAATTTCGATGACATTTTACAGAAATAATTCCATCATGTCCAGACTCACTGCATGTCATCTCTGATTGGACGAACCATTGAGATTTAATGTACTCTTTTCATTATGCTTTATTTGGTGTACTTCGTTCAATACAAGCAATATTAAACATAGAAAATGTCTGGTGAATTCCTTGGTGTTGTTTAGTGCTAAGGGACATATTTAACGATCATAAAGAATCTTTCCGTGTGGCAACTCTCAGACAAGCATTTCTTGAACTTGATTCATGACAAAGATAAGTTATATACTACAAAAAGATGAAACAAGCACTCAAACTAACCAACCAACCAACACATACACACAAAAATAAAATAGCCTAGAAAAATATGAAAGTGTTAATAAAACAAGATGCTGCCCTGACTCTTACCGAGGTAGTTTCCTTTTGGGTCGTATGCCATACATCGGATCAGATGACCTCTGGGAAAATTTCTGGATACAACCAAACTCCTACAATAACAGTTATGAAAGTTTTCGTTACTGCAGATAAACAAAACAGATACCTTAGAAAGGATATGCTATATCTTGCTTTCAGAGATACAATATTGAGTTTTAATTTACTACACAGTGGCGTAAATCCGTGTCCAAAAGTGGTGGGGGATGATCAAGAATTTTCTCCCCAAAAGTGACTTCCAGAAATTTTCGCCTGAAAAATATTTTGATAAGGGGTGTAAGATTATCAAGAACTTGAGGGCGTTCTTCAAAAACGTATGCCACTCTAGACATGGTCACACAGCCCACAATACAAATGATTATCACAGGATTTTACTTTTTTTTCATAGTACATACAAATCTAGGGGGGGGAATGATTCTATGGGCCATTCCCCGCCCCTGGCCAAAAAGTGGGGGGATATATCCCCCCCCCTCCCCCTCCGGTTTTATGCCCATGTTACTACATATTAATGTTTAAGTACATGTACTCAATATTGGTTGAGGTATGCTGCTCTGTACCTTTGTTCATAAATGTTATTTTGCATGAGTATAACGACAGCAATATACATATATTAACTCAGTACTTGATGTATTAAGTCACTCGTACCATCTCACAAGATATTTCTCAGCAAGTATGTTTGAATGGACATTGTGTTGAGTACTTACTTTGATTTGTAATTCCAGACTTTTAGCAGACCTGAATAGCTACCAATGGCAACATAGGATCTACACAGAAAATCAAATCAACCTTTTCAATAAAATTCTGAATTGATAATGTGAAATACTTAGCAATATGCTTACATGTATACAACAGTCCATAGCTGTCATTAGTTTATTATTTTAAAAAAGAAATTCGCACTAAATTTCAGAGAGTAAACCAACTAATGAAATTCTCACAGAAAATGATTTTCATTTAACTAATTTTTGCTTAAATAACACATTAGAATAGAATTTAATAGGAAAATAATATGGATAATTTAGTAATAACATCAATTTGAAATTTGCGTTAAGAAGACAAGTTGTTGAAGTGATACTTACTGATTGGGATGTGTAGCAAGGGCATGGATTGATGCATCATGCTCTGTTTGAATCATCTAAAATCACACAGACAGGAGATGCAGGTAATATGAGAATACATTGCGAACATGGGTTGTAAATCTGTTCAGTTAAGCACTGAAAGTTATTACTGTACACACTATTCACATAATCTGGAGTCATATAATAAACAAACCACACCCATCACGTTTTGGTCATCTCATATTACGCCGTTTCTGCAAAACAGGGAACAATTGCAGCTTAAAACTCAAAAGTTTATGAGCAATACTTGATACTGGAACACGATAACCAACTCATAAATGTTACAGGTTGATAATGGAAACCAACCTTGACTTGTGTCCCATCGGCAATGATCAATGCAATCTGAGCTATGAATGTACTGATGATGTAATCACAGGTTACAAAGGACTTGGCATCAATGGTAGCATCTGGAGGATAATCACTGTCTTCGTTCAGTCTGTGGATATAACATGATCAGACCTTATTAGAAGACTGAAATCCACAATGATCAATGAATAAGAAGGGATTATTAGTGGAAGACACAAGATTTGTCTTTGCAGGTTGACTAATTTTCTTTCTTCAAACCAACCTCTCCCCCCTCCAAAAAAAATGACCCAACAATTTTTTTGGGCTGACAAATAAATGTTAAAAGTATGTCATGGTGGTTGGTCGGTGGGTGGTTGGGGTCGGTGGGTGGTTGGGGTGGGTGGTTGGGGTGGGTGGGTGGTTGGGGTGGGTGGGGGGTTGGGGTGGGTGGGTGGGTGGGGTGGGTGGTTGGTTGGGGTGGGTGGTTGGGGTCGGTGGGTGGTTGGGGTCGGTGGTTGGTTGGGGTGGGTGGGTGGTTGGGGTGGGTGGGTGGTTGGGGTGGGTGGGTGGTTGGGGTTGGTGCGGGGGTAGGGACTCTTTCTTTACTATCTTGGGGCACCAGGCAATGTACAATATATGGTGTTATTTTACATGCATACATTAGGACATCTATCCTTTTGTACATTTTTCAACTGACAAACCAAAACAAACATTGACAACCACTTTGGACTGGGGGGGGGGGGCTCAAGTACCCCGGGTGCACCACTGATTATTAGAATACAGATGATTTACAAGGAAGCAGAGCGCTGAGAATGAATACTTTTCCTGTCCTTAGAAATTCCCAGAAAATGAAGATGTAAAATCCTTTTTTAGAGATGAAAGATAGATTATGATGACATAGAATTGACCTACTGGAAGCTGTAGGAAGCAAGCCAGTGGTATCAAATGTGTTACGGTGATGCTAGCATTGTTCATACAATAGGCTAACATAAAATGGGAGGTTTGCAATATTCTCTTCTTTCAATGTGCAATACTTCCGGGGGGAGGGTGCTGCAGTTTTTTACTATGATATATTTTTGGTTTATATTTTGATATTGCTTTAATTGAATTTTTACGATATTATTTTTTAATATGACAATTCAGCCTTTGGCTGCAACTTTTTTTTAACAGTAAAATACATAAACCATTTATATTAATAATAATAACAGCATTTGACCAATATAAGCAGTTATACAGAATACTCACTCAGGAACAAAGTCAGGCACATAAGCAAAGGACACTGAATTGATTGGTCCTACGCCAAACTCATTGTACCAGTTGGACATACGTAACTGCAGATCATAGAACTTGACATGCCCATTCACATCACCTGTCACAACGTATCTACATGTAGAATAAAGTCATTCAGAGAGAAATACAAAGCATCAATGAAAAGCTTGGAACTCCATTGTTCTATTGCAACCTTGAGCTGTATGGAGGCATTAAGTTGACTTTCTAAGACCCACAAGAGCTAATAGAAATATCGAATATTGTCCGGATTGATAATATCCACCATCGTGTGGTGCTCAAGGTGCTACATTATTACCCCTGCTCATCAGGCCCTTGAATCATTCCTTCAGCTCCATCTCAGCTCCCTGGAGAGTATACAATCTGAATGCTGCTATTCAGCGCAAAGGTTTAATTCAAACACAACAACCAACTCTGCCCTCACAGGTACCTATTTGCTCCTGGGTGGAGAGAAGCAATTACTGATAAAGTATCTTGCCCAAGGACACAAGTACCATGATCTCATGGCTGGGCTCGAACCCACAATGTGTGAATTTATCCACAAGATCTTGAGTTCGACGCATCAAACCACTAGGCCACGGCACTCCACAGTCCAACAGTGCACAGGGACAGGTTTTATTCCGGATCAGGATATGAATAAGAATCCTACCTCTTTCACAAGATTCAATGAACATTCACACAATGCAAACAATCTTCCAATGGATAATCACACAATACAAAATATCTTTCAAATTACTGTTTGGACTTTCAAAGTTTAGGAACTCTGGCCCATTAACAATACATTAAATAGGTGAAAATAAACAAATACAATGTACATGATACAGTACTTACTGGTCAGTAGTTGTCAGCACAGTGATGCCACGTTCCTGAACACGGACCAACTTGAAGGCTTTCTTGTTGGGAGATGGTTCAAGGAGTGGAGCTACAGACAAATACCAGTAAGGATCACAAGAAATGATTACAGGGGCTGATCCAGAGGGGGGGTTTTTGGGGTCGAAACCCCCCCCCCCCCCTGCTGGTTTTTTTTAATATAATTATTTTTAAAAAATAAATATTGTTGCTTGTCGGGGCCTGCGTCTGAAGTTGAAACCCCCTAAAAAAAGCATAAACACTATAGGGGGTCTGATTTTGCATGTACGGTTAAGATTATTAATTTACAATTTGATTATGTTCATGTAGCATGTATACTCACGTCCAGAGATTGGTCTGCAGTTGTCCCAAACCACCACATTACCAACAGATGTAGCAGTGAACGCCCTAGTGCTGTTACTACAGTAGATGGATTGACTGTAATTACCAACAACTCGGTTAAAATCCTGGTCAGTCAGAGATGGAGCAACAAACTCAATCTTGCTGCCCTTCTGCAATAAAATAAAGTCAAATGATGAAGTGTTTATAATGACAGGATAAGCCAAATTTAGCTTGGATTAACTGTTTCATTCAAATGAATTGTCCTTAATTAAACAACGTTTCAAATTATTATCACAGTAAGGGAGCATTGCCAATTCTTTTTAATGCCCCTAATTTCCCTCATGAAATAGTAAATTCATGACTTCATTGTACACGTACATACAATAAACTGGCACTCTTTATATAATTTCCATATGGAAGATATCTTGCTAAGTGGTTTCCCATTCTTCATGCAGTTTGCACTCAGGGTTGATTTGATGTTGACATATATTGACATACCCACGAGTAGAAGATGACCTGGCTGTCACTGTTAGAAACAATCTGTGTTGTGTCTTCTGGATTGAAGTGGACATAACTTTGCTGGCCATAGCTGTTACTGAGTTGAGAGGAACAGACTGGTGTCTCTCCATCTGTTGTCCAGTCCCAGATAGAAATTGACTAAAAGAAATATGACTAGTCAGTAGTCAGTCATATTAGAGACTATGAGAAAGGTGTTCGGTCCATAGTCAGTCATGATAGAGACTATGAAAAAAGGTATTCGGTCAGTACGTGTACATGTATTCAGTCTTGTTAGGGAATATGAGAATAGTATTCAGTCCGTAGTCAGTCATGTTAGAGAATATAAGAAAGGTGTTCCGTCAGTATAAGTCATAAATGGTTAATACTCAACTGCAATCAAATAATGACATTTTTGCATTATCTTCTTTGACTTGGAATGGTAATTTTTCTTCATGCAATGACCTGCAAGACGCCATTAAGTAATTAGTTGACTTGGGAGAAAATCCTCAGAGAATAATCACTTGCGGGCCCAATTTAGGCCAATCGTGGTGATACCAAATACAGAAAACACAAAAAAAAAGAATGACATGATATGAAAATTAGTGATTTAATGTGCTGTACCTGATTTGGGATAGTTCCGATGGTGACTATGTATTTAGCATCAGGTGTCATTGCCATGGCAACCACACCATTTTCATGGGCCTCAAAGATGGTCTGGACAGGAGTCCTGCAAAACATACATCAAACAAAGCAAACATGAATATCAATATGATCTATACATTTCAAAAGGTAATTGTGGATTTTAGAGAGATTTGAAAACTGAGCAAATTGGTTTGTGCTTTTAGAAATCATGTACTGAAATGATACAAAGGATTTACCTGTTGCAGTGGAATTGAATGAAAACATCTACGAAACAAATGAAGTACACGTAATGCCAAACAAGGTTAATACACACGATTCAAACATCTGAAGCTTGCAAAGGAAATATACTGTGTAAGGGTAGTATTGAGGCATGTACGTGTACTACTCAGCACTAATTCATGTATACTGTGTAAGGGTAGTATTGAGGCATGTACGTGTACTACTCAGCACTAATTCATGTATACTGTGTAAGGGTAGT
>JAULKO010000099.1:429511-444719 GCA_032356045.1 Mediaster aequalis | reverse complement strand
TGGAAATTGCAGACAAAACAAGCCATCCAGAAATGCCCTTCAAAAGGCACAAACTGCATTCTTGTGATTAACACTAGGCCCTATAGTTTATCCTCATGTACATATTTGGAACATGGACAAGTAGAGCATTTGTCTGGGTTGCATAGGTAGTGGCACGGAATAGCGAAGTTATTACTCCAATCTTTTCCTCCGTTCAAACAGTCTTTGATACTCGGCGCAGCCGCAATATGCTACTCACTGTCTGTCGTCATTGGCTACATACTCTTATCAACGGGATCACCAGCCGTGAGGTGGTAAGTACAAGGAGAAAGAGAAAGAAACAGTTTATGACCCAGAGGGCTATGACCGAGAGTCAAGCATTTATCCTTTTGCTCTTGAAATCAAGGATATAGATTCTTGTGTTATCGCAGCCCTATGCATTTTAATTGGATTTGCTGTTTTGCAATGGTTGTTTGCTGTAATCAAGCATTTTAAAAATTTTAAGAATTACTTTTTGAAAGGTGGTCAGTTGTAGGAACGTGATTTTTAGAGATTTTTTGAACATTTTGGACATGTCTGAAAAACTTTGCATTAAATTCAGACTTTCTTGAAAATGTTATTTACTAATCTGAAGTTTCTGGGTCCTTCACCGTAGGACTGTACCTGCTGAAATTGGTTTTCAATATGGTTTCAAATGTTCAATATCTAGTTTCAAACTTGTCCTTTCCCCATGTACGTGATCTAATAATGCTTGTCAATTTATGGTAGTGGTTTTTTTTGTATGCAGGATAGTGGCTGCTCTGATAGTTATTTCATTTGTGTTGCTGCTGCTAACGTTAATGAAAGACGAAGGTAATTCCAGTCATCATAAACAAGTGTGCATTTTTCATTCAGAGTATGATGAAATTGTTTTAATTCAAAGTCAGACAAATTAATATTGACACCCTATTAATATTGACAACCCCACAAAAAACAAAAACAAAAATTCAACACTTTTGGTAGCATACAAAATGCTGCAGTACCAAAGCCACGAAAATCTGCTATTGGATGTATTAGGGTGATTTTGTCCAGCTTGTATCCGCACCTTGGCAGGGGGTCAGTTTGCTATGTTGACACTAGGAAATCCAGTGTACTTATGTTCTGTGTCCATCAGAACCCAGCAATACCAGGTGTTGAATTTTGGTGGATTTGAGTAGTTTTAAACAGTACTCGGGGCAAAATGACGAGTAAATGAATTATTGACGTTTATCCTGTTCCCTTATTTCAATCTAAATTTAATATATACATGCAGCTGTGGGGCCAAACCTTACTTGCTTGGCTTTTCTATATGTTTAAGAAACTCTATACTCAGAGGCCCAGCTGAGGCTGTGGTTCCATGTGCTTGCTCTGCTGCCTCCAATCGGTGCAACCTGCAACATTCTCCTGTATTTCAGAATGGATAGTCCATGTACAACAGATTGAAGGGTTCTCCATTTTCAGATTTTGTGTATTTTTTGGGGGGAGGGAGGAGGGGAGGAAGAGGGGAGGGGGAAGGAGGAGCCCCCAACAATTCAGATTAGCCCTTTCAAAAGGCTCTTTTTTTTGTAAATGAAATTTATAAGATTTTGCAAAAAAAATCAAATATCTCAAAAAAATTCAAACATCTCCAAAAATCTCTATATTTTTCAAAAATTAGGTTCTTAAAAATGTTGTTACCTGCCAAAAATTATTTTAGCCCACTCCCCCAAAATTTAATGCCCCTCGCCTCCAAAACAAATTGATTGCCCCTCCCCCAAAATTGATTACCCCTCCTCCCACAAATTGATTGCTCCGCCCCCACAAATTGATTGCCCCGCCCCCACAAATTGATTGCCCCGCCCCCCACAAATTGATTCCCCCCCCCTTACAATTTTTTCTTAGGATCTGAACATTTCCTGGTGCCTTGTGCCTCGGATGTAAAAAAACATGTCATTACCAACATCACAAGTCAACAATTATTAACTGAATTGTTTGCTTTCGTATTGATTTCATCACGGTTCCAGGTATTATATCTGACTGTGGTGTTGTCACCCTAGCCATGTTCTCCATCCTGTGGGCCATGCAACAGGAGTCCAACATGATGGCGCATCCTATGAAAGTCCCCGAGGAGTGGATCAAGTAAGTGCCAATTTCGTGGAGCCGCTTAGCAGGCAAACTTGCTTAGTGCAGGGAAGTTTTGCTTAGCAAAAGCAGGTCACCAGCCAAAATTGCACGCGATGTATATAGACCTCTCTCATTGGACGCCATCTTTGTAGGAAATGACAACTGCGTGTTCAACGCCATCGGGTGCGTGTGCGCGCAGTAGGCAAAATGTTCTAAACAAACGCGCAAATTTGACTCCAAAATGCCACGTGCATCGCGGTGCACGTGGCAATGTGTAGGATGTGATGTCATTTGAGAGAGGTCTATTGCTCGTGACTGGTTCTCAGCTGATTTATTGCTTAGCAGGAAAGCTTGCTAAGCAGTATTTTTTGCTGAGCAGCTTCAGGAAGTTGGGCCCAGTTCTTTAAACGATTCAGGGAATTTATAGTACAGTGTGCCACTGAGCGGTTGACCTGGAAAGGTCATTTTCCAACAAATCACCCGTATTGCCTCATTTATTCATTCTGCTAAACTGAAGTATCTGTAGATATTTAAGTTTATCGTGACTTGAAAAGCATCCAGAAGCCTCACAAATAAAAAAAAAACAATGCTTAACCATCCAGTGATAATTGATAACAACTTAAGAGCTTACATTTCCACCAAACGTAAAACTGCCAACTTTGTTGCCTAGGGCAAGGTAACACATACCATTTTAACCGATGTCCAGTTTTTCTCATACACTGCAGTATAAACAGCATTTGCCCCCCCCCCCCCGCAACTTTTCTGTATTGTGAATCGGCCAAGTTGTTGACTGCCGTTATGTGGGATATGGCTTCGTTTTTTCTTTTTTTTTTACATCCGAGTGATGCATGGGATCTCAAAGGAGTGGGAAAAAAAACATGTCCCACATCACAGCAGTCAACACTTACTTTTCTGCAGCGTGCTAATAAGCACAAAAGATAAAAAGTCCAAAATTGTGACTTTGAGAAATGTACTCATCCTGATTGCCTTTGATGACTGCCATGATGAGTATTGAGATGACATTGAGAGATCGCTGCATGCATGGCATTGCTTCCGTCGCGGCTGGCCAAGACACACATCTGACCTACTAAAACTTCCATGTGTCCTACCATAGCTTGCAGGCCAGTGCAACAGACCTTTGTGGCATATTTGATTTACAGGATGGTGAAGTGATGCAGGTGATGTGCAAGATGGTATTTGTGTGATATAAATGAACTAAAAGTTGTTTTTACAAACTTGACATGTGACCGTTCTAGACCGGTGAAATGACAGTATCTAAGACATGATATAACAATTAGTAGCTAACAAAGTTTCTGTAGATTTTTTGCCATTCTGTTTTCTGCCATTATGTCCCTCAGTAGGTAGAAACCTATGTCTCGCATCACAAAAGTCAACAGTTGTTTTGTTACAAAAGATGAAAAAAAATTACTTGGTTCACTGCTCTTTAAACGATGAGTATTCTTGCTGGACCCATCAATAAAATGTCGCCGAGTCAATTAAGAAATGTCGTGCGTAGGACACACATCTGAAGTGTTTTCTCTTTCAGTTAAGAGGAAAAAAATCTCACACATCTCAAGTATATCTGGCGTCCAGTTCAACTGGCTTTTTTTTCTATGTACTTGATTTGCAAGACAATGTGTGTGTGACTTGAATTATATGCCAAAATGCAGAAGAGCCGCTTCACGTCGCTATCAATTGTTTTTGGAGATGATGCACAGCGTCTCCAGACCAATGGAATTGCATTTCTGAGACACAATACAAGATGTTTTAGACACCCGAGTGTGTATGTACACCTGATGTGAAGCTGAGAGTCCTCCCATAGGCTCTTCAAGGGATAAAAAAGTGTGTCGTGCCATGTGACATCAAGAATGGAACATGGCGATTTCACGACCTCTCTGCTTCATTCGGGATTTAATCGTAATTTTTTTTAAAGTGATGTCACTCTTACAGTGCAATATGAGACATGAGTCTGACAATTCCACACTTGTGAGAAATGCAGAATATGTATTCTGACCCTTGACCTCACAGGCAGTCATGTGAGCGCAGTGGGTCATTTCCGGCCTTTCACCTCTGGTGATCCTGGTTCGATTCCTGCCCGGTGCACTATTAGGGTTGGCAGTGGCGGCGATTTATAATGAAATATTAGGGGGGGGGGGACACGTCCCCCGTCCCCTGTCCCCCGTCCCCTGTCCCCCGTTGGATCGCCGCCTATGGTGGTTGGGTTTTCAGTCCCACCTGATTGCGTGGGCTTTCCCATTTCTCCCACTTCTAAAACTGAAATTTCCCCTCTTTCTTCCGCTTCCCTAAGCCACCCCCTACAAGCCCACAACTAAAATACATGTAAATGACTAAGCTCCATCCCAAAATATACAGCCATAACTGATGTGGCTATTGGCTGCCTGGTTTGTGGAATAAACAGTTTCATACGGAAAACAAAATATTACAACATATTCAACGACACTCTCTGTGCCGTCCAGTTGTCCATTCACCCATTCTTGAACATGTTCTTCATTAAAGCATGGTAACTCAATTACCACTCATCCAGTAAATTGAGCAGGCGAGGTGGTTCCAGACAAATATGTGCAAATTATGCACATTACTACACTGCTTTAATACTTCAATGCAAAGCTCATTCCAGCAGTAACACGAGCACTGTTTGCAATGAGTGGGGAAGGTATGTTTTCCAAAATATGCATATGGATTGCCTCATTTGCAAAGCGTATGGAATTACAAAGCTCGTTAGCGCCCAGTCTCAATTACCGTAATCTGATTACGATCACACTCCGTATGTTTTTTTTTACTAAAGCTGATCAAATCGCTTTCGTACACATTTCACTGCACTGTCAGTGCTGAAGGTGATCTGATTTACAAGTTTCATTTTCATGCGTCTGTCACAAATTTCACTCTTCTGATGCCGATCGGAAATATTTCTTGCTCTGAAATCTACATCGTGCTTTTCAAAAGGAAGCGTAACGGCAGGGGGATTTGTTGAAATACAGTCCTTGCTCTGGACTTGCTCTTGTCCAAATTATTTTGTTGATGCAATGAGATTTTTGTCCAAAATGTTCAGCATAGAATACACCTGTGAGTGCAAGGTCTTGGATTTTCAACTCCCGGCTACCGGTACTCTTAGATCTTAGACAAACAACCAAAGTCCTCTGTTTCAAAAAATTGAACTTTCATTTTTCAAATTTTTGACATTTCCTTGGAGGGGGGGGGGGTTTACTTTCCAAATTCTTTTTTAAGTATACAATTTATGATGGTGCAATATGACGTGGGCTTACACTATTCACATACAATTTGTTGCCAAAATTGTTAATGAACAGTGTTGCAGTCAGTGCAAGGTTTTCCCCTTGAACTGAAACTCGGAAGCTCTCTACATGTCTGTGAAAATGAAGCCACTCAATTTCAAGGATAAAAATTGATAATTGTTAACGTTCTGTAAAAATAAAAATTTTACTTTAAAATTTTGAAATAAAATTGTGTGACCGAAGGCTTTTGAATTAACAGCAACCAGTCTCATTCTATGCTTGCTAGCTGTTTTTTTTTTTATGAACTTGCGTGGATGAATTTTAAAGAGGATGTGGATTGCTGAGAGAAATTTTTGTCATTTTGTGGTTTTATGTAGATTAGGGTATATTACAATAAAACAGGCAATTATTTTTGCCTTGAAATAAAAAAAGGTACTTTTGAGAGCTGTTTTCATCACTGTTTAGCAAATCTTATTTAGCACGCTGGTGCCATTTGTCTACAAGTCGTCTATGGGGGCATCAAACAAATATGACGTCATGTTATGGCTTCGCCTTTTGTGCCTAGTACTAGGTACAAAAAGGAAGCCATAATATGACGTCATATTTGTTTGCTGCCCCCATCGACGACTTTTAGACAAATGGCATCAGCACGCTAGACGGGACTCGATAAAAAAACTCTCAAAAGTAACCTTTTTATTATTACATGGCAGAAATAATTACCTGTTTTTACTGTTAATACCCTCGTCTACATAAAACTACAGATTTCTCTCAGCAATCCATGTGCTCTTTAAAGTCATGATCTTACGGAGAAAACATCTTGTGTTGTGACCAGTCAATAAATTCTAACAACATAGGATAATGTTGCGCTAAAGGAACTATCATATACCCTAATCTACATAAAACTACAAAATGACGCAGATTTCTCTCAGCAATCCACATCCTCTTTAAGAATTTAGTTTAATGTATCCCTTATATTTTGATTTTAGTTTACAATGGCTCCACATCTGAAAATACTTATCCTATGAACATGGAGATTTTTCTGTAAAATTTCAAGCTCTTGAAAAACTATTGTTTTACAGATGTGCTGCACTTGTCAATTTTCATGGAGTAAACCACTTCAGTTGAGTCCCTCTCTCTCCCCCCCCCCTCCATCTGACAGGCCTTGATCCCCTCTGCAGGGCAATTCCTGACAGCTAGATCCCCTGATACTGTCCATGGACATAAGTGCTCAAAGCCGCAGACCTTGGATATTGTTCATAATCACCCAAGCCTCGAGGCAAATTGCATTGTAAATTTTTTTTTTTAAATGAATGACTAGAGAGTATGACTTTAAAAGCAGTTGGAATTCTCAAAGCTTTTGTTTTTGGCTTCACAAATTAATGCAGAGAGAATAGAAATGCTCAGTTTTGGTATTGAGTCGAGACAGATACATAGATGGTCCCAGGCTTGCTCTGCTTCGATATTCAGAGGATCAATCTGTTTGTCTCTCTATCCACTATTAGTTATCATATTGCAGTTGAAGGGCCTTTTAAAAGTCTTATCTGAAAGGTTTTCAAACCTTTTTCATTCTTATTTTTTGTGTTTTTTTAGTTCGGCTGCAGTGTGTGTGTAAATCTTTCTTTCAGTGATGGTAAAGCAGAAATTTGGATTAAAGTTGTGGCGGAAGAAACTATTTGCCATGTTAGGTTATGTGCATAGGGAAAAAACAGATGCGGTTATTTATGCCAGTATGCCTATCGTCACCAAGAGGCTGTAGGTGTATTTTACGGATTCTAGGAGAAACGGAATCAAAACAGTTGAGGTCAAACTTTGGTAGGAAAGTGCTCATACTGGCAAGTGAATGAGTAAGAGTACGTTGCTTGGAGTACAAATGCAATTACGAAAATAACTACTTTGCCACAAGTACAAACTTACATGGACATTTTTTCCACAAGTAGCAGCATTATTAAATGTTCATGAGTATAGAAACACTGATGTATCCAGAGCACCTTTTTTTTTGGGGGGGGGGGAGCTAAAAAAAATTGTTCAAAAAAACTTATTCCAAAAGATTTCCCAGCCGGAAAACAATTTGATAACCAGGGGATGAGGGTGTGGGGAGAGAACTCTTTCTAACGTTGGTAGCACCATTTCTCTGCTACTCGCAGAGTGCCTGAAATTAACTATTACACCTACTGGCGGGTCACGCAATTGTCGATTATAATACTATGACTTTTTTTTAGGGCAGGGGGGCCCAGCCCCCTCCCCCCCCCCCACACAACCCACTGGTCCCGCCCTACAGAATGACAATTGTGAGTTTGAGTAGGAACACTGCAACACTGTCGTGGGTGTGTTCCTCTCACATGAATATCGGTGAACACGTCGAACAGTGTATGTAATGCGCTATGATTGGGCGCCAATCCAATCTGACATTGGTGGCATACACTGTGCTCCGTTCATGAACAGGGGCGTGACTTAGGCACGCGGGGACTGACTCTCGGGATGCCATCAGCGAAATGTAATTGCCCACTCTTGGCTCGCATTGCTTAGCAGCACAGTGCCCTCATTTGACGTATCGCACTGGCTTGTAGCCATGCCCCTCAGACAACCCTATGGAATTTTGTGAAGGACTTTTTTGTTTGTCAAAGATTGTTTACGCGTACCACATCATATAGGATTTTGATATGATTGATGTGACATTGTTTCACAGTCTGTGTTCACAAAGTGATTCTATTGCATAGGCTCATAGGGCATATGGCAGAAATCAGCATTGTATATGTTACACATTGATACGGAATCGTGAAGAGTAAACAACGTTTATTCAAATATGCCATCAAAGCAACCTCTTACATGCATTCAGATTTAACCTCTGAAACCAATTCCACTACTTAATTGCACCCTTTTCCCCTCAGGGGAAAAAGAAACGGTGCAACTTTCCACTGAGCAGAAATTCACTGACACACAGTTACAGGGTATGCTGCTATTGAATGGTGAATGAAATCATGCCAAATTTAAGATAAAACCCTTGGAGGTACTCCAGTCAGTGGATTTCCCTTTGAAAGTCGCCGAATCGTGGAAAAAATGTGAGATCATGTGATGTTTACTCAAGAATGTAATAAGTATTATTTGAATAGGTTTACTGAGTGTAAATTGGAGCTGAGCACGAAACCGATGGTTGCCTTTGATTTTGCGTTTCTTAAATGTCCACGCTTTCTTCAGTCACAGTGTTTTTTACCCCTAAGAGCAGGGATTACTAATACACGAATGAGTTACCTAATGAAGGGTGCCAAATTTGATTAGGAAAGAAAGCGCACGTTGATAAGTGGTCATTGTGCGGCTAGGCAATTACCCAAGACGTGATCAGACTGTGATTCAAGATTTTCTCCTTTTTTTTGAGTGGTGGGGGGGGGGCAGCAAGACAGAGTTTGTTGGGGCTTTCCTGCAATAACTAGAGAGCAAAATATTGTGAAAGCCAATACAAAAATTCAACAATTGCATGAAAATTCTCATTGCAAATTGACATGCCTTAAGAATTTGTTGAGATTTTGCATTGATCAGAGGTTGAACAAATTTGGAAAGTGTTGATTTAAGAAGAAAGATCCAAATATATAACTCCAAATATATCAAAATTCCAAATATACCAACATTTAAATCTTGTAAAAAAATCCTTTCACCCTGAATGAGAAAGCATTGGTCTGTTTAATGAGAATGTTAAGTGTTTCCCAAAATTGTACTTTGAAAATGTTGCCGAGTGAGTTTGAATTGTACCTTGTGCAGAATCGCCCCACATTGGGTAAGACATTTTTTAGGGGATTTCACGTTGTCTGCACGTGCCAGGGGCCATTTTTGTGTATTAATCGGGTTGGGGGGAATTCAATACCCAATCTCATCAGTCTTATTTAGAAAATTGATCCTTATTTAAATACCGGCCAAGCGCATTCCATCAAGAAGGGGCCGCATCCACTTCACCACGTTTGCACCTTCCCCTCCCCTAGGTGCAGGGTCTGACAACATCCGCCGCGGCAAACGTCCTCATATTGTTGTGTACCGTTTGAAAATCGCCCACCCCCTTCTGAAATGAAAACTGTGCTAATTAACTCAAACTATCCTGAAACCAAATCAAATCTGAGAGGTGCTAAAAAGGAAATTCCTTATTGATATTCCAGTGCCAATACGGACGAGGAATCTTTCTTGCAGCTGCTTCTGTCGATGGCAACAATGGGCTTTGGTAAGTATGCCCCCCCCCCCCCTCCCTCTCAAAAAACAACAGACATATATATATAAGACAAATTCCCCCAGAGTTTGTCAACTTAACCCCCGGGAATTTTAGTCGGGGGAGGTTGTCGGGGAACCCGAAATCAATTCTTTCGGATGAGTGGCGAGATACAATCGCTAAAAACCATCATCCGAGGGAGAGAGAAAGAAGTATGAGGGGGAAAGAGAAGGGAAGAGAGAGGAGAGGAAGGGGAAAACATTCTGCGTAATTAGACTTGATTAAGAGATACTGTGCTGGTCGTTGTGTTTGTTATCTTGGCGAATCAATACTTGGCCACTGGGCTGGTAGGGGAAAGAATAACAGATACACGGTTGGTCGGTATGGGTGGTTGAATAACATTGGTGTTAAAGGAGGAGTGCAGTGATGGCTAGCAATCTGAGGTGGTGCTAGACCTTCTATTTGGAGGGGAAGGGGCCAACAAAATTTTCGGAAGGTAACCAGTTTTTGACAATCTGATTTTTGAAAATGTTGGGAAAACAGATTATCATTATTATTTTTAATAATGTTTTAAAAAAATTGCAGACATTCTTGACAAACTTTCATTAAAAAAAACCTGTTGTATTTTAGTTGTTGGGCTGGAGAACAGGCTCATCAGAATTTTGGGTGGCAATAATCCCAAGCTTCCTCTTACACTGTGAACAAGTAACAATGGATTCAGTTCCAAGTAACAATGGACTTTCATTGTTAGTGCACCGTTTTTCTTTTGTTGGATGTTCATAGTGTTATGGACTCTTTTGCTTGTGGAAAGAAAGGAAAGAAATTGCAGCAAAGTGTCTTGCTCAAGGACACAAGCATCTTGATGCTCAGAATCTGGTAGATGCATCCACCCACACACAAGACACTGTGATTTCTAAATTGTTCAACCATGTGCCCATGCCTCCATTGAAGTTCCAGGCCATCCTTTGCTTGATCAGTCAGTTTTGGCCAGAACCCGAAGTCTCTTCTACGCTTTTCTTGGAAGGACAAATTGGATGCCTTTAATCACAAGCTGCTCTTACAGAAATTATAAGATGACTAATGGATGGCCATTAGACTAAAATAAAAGGTCTATGCCAAGTGAGCTTCTGTAGCAGTTCGAACTGTCTGGTTTGGCAGGACGAATCAATAGAATAACACTTGAGGAACGTCGACGTTTTTCAACTTTTTTGTGAAATTAGTTGTGGTTGGATGTTATTCCCCATGTCAATATTAAAAATGCACCGTCCATGCTCTTCAATGAATTTTCAAATTGTATTTCCTATTTCAATGAATTTTTTTTTTTTTCCTATTTTGGGAGTCTGCATCCCTCCTAAAAATGGCTTATATTTTGTGTTGCTGTCGTGCCTCTACCGCAGAAAAAGATCCGCCCTACGGGAACTGTATTATTGTCAGGCTGCAAATAATTCAAAATTTGTAAAGTAATCATTCAATAACTAAACGTGGGTGTACTTTTCCATTTGATGTCTCCTTTAATGTGAATAACTTTTGTATTGCTAGAAAAATAGCAATTGAAAAAAAAAAATTGGGTTTTTTTTTGGGGGGGGGGTGAAACTCGAAAAGAACACGGACAGTAGATCTTTAAGTTTAATTCTTTGCATGTTGATCAGATTTAACAAATCAAATTGTCTTGGTTGGTTTCTGAGTGTAATCACCCAAAATATCGTGGTGGAACCTGATGCAGTATTTCGTTATGTGGGGAAATACTTTGAATATTTACAGGTTTTGATTTTATGGGAACAGCAGCATGGTGACAAAGAAGTGACCAGTAGACTTTAACACAAACACAACAGGAAGAATCTAACTGTGTACAGATTGCATAGCCGTACTTATTAAAAGAATGACAGGACGGGAATGAGGTCGACCACCTTTGGCCTCGACCCATTGGTTATTCCATAACTATTCAGAATTCAGAAACTCTGTGATATGTCGGTTTGTTGGTCCTCCTCCAGCCCGGGTGACCCAAGCTTTTGCATTCCTCCGCAACTTGTTTTCCGCATCTTTTCTACTCCTCGTGGCCATTCGCGTCCTGAGCGTCATTCACGTCGCTTCGCTGGTGGCCAAAAGAATCACTGAGAATGTAAGTATATTCCTGCAATTTCATTGTACATGTACTCCCTGTTGATATGGAGAGGAGAGGAGAAAAAAGGGGGCAATACAAAATTAAACTGTGATGGGGCAGAAATGTGGTAGACTTTCTCTCCCCCCCCCCCTTTGGCCTTAAAGCTTAACACAGGGCTCTTGCACTTTTCCATGAGTGCGTCCTCTTTGACAGTAGGCCACATGCTTGTAACTTTAGCATCATTGATCTGTCCTCTGTACAGATTTTTCTGGTAACATTAAAGCATTGACAATCATCCTAAATCCAATGCCTGAAATCACCATACATGTACAAGAGCATACTAAAGCCTAGTTTAATGAAAGTGAAGGTAGCAAATAGTATTTGAAGTCAGTCCACCTGGCATGCTTACGTTTTGAAAAATTTAGATTTTCAACAATGTGTCCAGTGACAGCCTTTTGGGAATTCTGGTTAAAATAGGATAGAATACTGCTGTTATCTGACCATGACGACAAAACATGTTGAAAAGTCAACTAGCACAATTTTAAAGTGACAACTAACATTCCCATGTCTTAAGAAAGGGTGTAATTATAAAAGTAATGTTTAAATTTACAATGGCGTACACCAGAAATGCTCTAACCCCCGTAAACATCGTACTGCCAATATAAGTCTCCTGTTCCCCCGCCGGAAAATGTTTACACCGATTTTTATCCCAGCCTCCAGGTGACCAAGGTCGCGCTTGCCGGGAATAAGCCCCGCAGACCCAGTGTCCTCATTGATACCAATAACGGACCGGATCAATCCTCGTCAATAATTGATACAGTAGTTTAACTCGTTGACACCCCCTGTCCTTTGTGTTGCTAACTTTCGTGCATGAGCATGAAAGATAGGGCCGGGAGTGGCTATCAATGAAGATCAATAAGAATTGATCCCCGATTCCCAGACGGGGCATTTCGGTTTATGAGAATGCCTTAGTGCCGTGCCCGACGGCTAGAAAAAACACTCCATGAAATATTCATTAATTGGGTGTAAATACCGGGGAGTCCGCTCGCTGCCGAAGTTATCCTTGTCCTTTCAAAGCCACTTAAATGTCATTAAGAAGTGATGACTGCGTTGCTTCATCAGTTGCTGCATCAACTGGTGTTACTTGATTTTTTGGTGATTTGACATGAACATGTTTGAAAGTCGCTAATGTTCTTGGTAGCTTATTTCTTGTAGCAAAGTTCTGCATGAGAATCTAAACAGTGCGTTTGTAGCCTAACAAATAAAAAACTCAGAGCTTAATGGCTTTGATTTTTTGTAAGTGACTCGGTATGTTATACGATGTCCAGTGTCACAAACATACACTGTCACATTTACTTTTCTGGTTTTTTTGTACAATGTGTTAGTGACATATGAGAATATACCAGTTTGTGCTGTGCTCAATTTGCACTTTCACTGTGCAAACGATCGGTAATGTCACAGGTCTATGGGACTCGGTGCATGTTTTTACAACGAAGTAACACATTGTGATGAGGTGTGATTATTTTCGTGTTCTTTAAATACCGTCAGGCCACACAGTTCAGTTAGCGTAATTAGTCATACACCGAGCTTCGATCAAATTGAAGTTTGAAAAAGCATTCAGTTTAAAATTAATTTCCAATGTGATATATGTCTCTATTTTCTTACGAGTGCATATTTCTGAACTTTTTTAATTGAGCAAAGATATAAAATGAGCCATCATCAGCGTTACCGATTCGTCAAAATACCTTGCCGTCTCCCCATATAGTTCGCTGGTAATGACCGGATCTTAACATACCCCTCTCCTCCCCCCCCCCCCGGCTCATCTTTCATAAAGGATACCAAAAGAATGTTAGCCTCTCCCTGAAAGATGGTCTCGAAATTATTCATTAAAAGCCATCATTAATAACGTCAACAAAGTGGATCCCAATCGCATATGAATCACGCGTCTTTTGTTTCTTTCGCGGTGGCTTTTCGCCAACGGACGGCCCGTCACCGGAAAGGGTATGAAAATATACACTGGCAGTGTGTCTTGCCCGGGCTGTGTATTTTTCCTTCTTGCCGGAGCATTCCTTGAGCCCGAGCAAAAGCGTAAATATTATGAGCCTGACTGATGGGTTGTTTACGGCGAGGGGTATACATCAAGTTGATGTCATCATCGTGTCATTCCTTGAGTCGCCAGGAGGATGCAGGCATAGGCCCAAGATTCCCGGCCCAAAGAAGGGAAGGGGTTGTGACCGTGCATCCATCAAGGAATTAATAAAACAGGAAAATACAAACTACGTTTACAACAGAAAAAAATATTCCAAGTTGAAAGAAAGAACAAATCCGAGTTTGCATAAACTTCGCAATTTTGATTTTGTTTGGGCATGTACATGGAAATTTTGACCGTTTGCCAGTTTCATGCTAAAAATAGAAAATCCTCTCAATTTTAATATTCATTTCTACTATTTTAAATCCAAATCCTGCATGCCGACCTTAATATTAAGTCTTCTTTTTAGTCTGTAACCTTCGGAACAGAGTTTGAAAAGAAAACTTGACAGTGCATGGGATAGAAAACATTTTTGATATCCATAACATGATATCCTGGCTGAGCAAAATAAAACGTACAAACTAAATGTGCCTTAATTCCCTAATTACACTAATGAAACAATGCTCTTTCGGGCGACTGTTCTGGATGTTCACAGACACTCGCGAGATACGCATGCAGAACGGCCACGCAATGCCATTTTCAGATAATTTGAGTGTTTCTTCAGTCACACACACAATGCGCACATCCTTCCACTCATGTCCACGCCCCGCCTAGGACGGCTTCAACGTATTTCAGTGAACCTTTAAAGCAAAAGTAAGGTGGGGAGGGGGAATGAGAGAACCTCTGATGTGCGAGTAAACAGTTATCCAAAAATGTCGTGGGTGTGTTTTGATGTCAGCACCCAAATGAAGACGAGACACCTTTGAGCATGGATTTAACTCTCTCGTGTGCTCTCTCTCTCTTCAGATTCCTGAGTGTATGCCCTTCATAAATCAATTTATGTTCTCACCAGCTATTCCGTTTCGTCACATGCCCAAAGTACATTTCCATGCTTCGTTAAGAAGCATTTTTCCTTTTTCCCTTTTTTTTTGGCCTCGTGATATCCCATCCTCTCAACACATGAATCGATACACATATTTGGCAATAAAAGCATGTGCATGTCTGCACTTAAGCTTTAAACAAACCCATAAATCACTTGGGTAAACAGGGATCTGCACATGCTTGGGCCCAGGCCTGGGTGCATTACTAGCTGAGAGAAGTGCAGAGGTATGTCACTGCAAGACATCCATGAATCAAGAGAGCCAGCTTCCGCAAACATTGTGTGTGGCGATTGACCTTTGGGGTTTGATCCCATACGCTTACTATCATTTTTCTTCCTCTGATTCTTCTTTACTTGGCTTCTCCTGAAGATAACCTAGGGATGCGCATTTTGAGATAAAGTGTTGTTTTGTTTCTCTCACAACCTTGTAGCGCTTTAAATGCCCAATGAAATGAAAATGGTATCAAAGGATCTTTTAACACACCACAAGGGAAACTGA
>JAULKO010000099.1:395122-405248 GCA_032356045.1 Mediaster aequalis | reverse complement strand
AACCTGCCTCACTACAGGATATTTACTGTAGCGTAGCAACATCACAAAGAAGTTTGTGTCTGAGTTTATTATACCAGATGAGTTCAAACAAGTTCCTATAATGAATCAGTTTCTCTCCAAAAGATAAACTGTAGCAAACTGTGTCAAACACATTGAAACTTGTTATTGCCCAACTCGGTGAATTTCGGGATTCGGAATCGGTCAGGAAAAGTTAATTTATCCAACGTCCGATATGCATATAAAAAAAGGAGGACTTTATGTGTTTAATCAACCAAAAAAGAGAGAGAAAAGCACCAACAAATAAAAAGATTATGAACCATAAGAATGATCTGAACTGGAGCATGGTTCCCCACTGCCCTTGTACGTCATTGATTCACTGGGCTGTCCAAGGCCCCACAGTGCTGTGCAAAAGCCAATTATGGCTTTGGTAATGATGGGAACCTCTCCATAAAGAACATTTGTGCAGGTCGTAAAAAAAAATAATCATTGGGGGGGGGCAGAAGAAAAAGGTCTGGTTTCAAGTTATTAACAGGAGGTGTTTTTTTTGTGTGTGAGCGTGTCCTAAAAGCTATTTTGAATACAGTGCAGAGCCCTACATGTATTTTTTAAATTTTTGGTGGAGTAAACATGTTGAGTGGCGTGTACTTGTGAAATGGTTCAGCTGCCATATTTTACACTTAAAAATGTCTGGCCTGGGAATAAATGCTGTACAAATAAGGGAATGGTGATTTGCTAGGATATTTTTAAAAGTGACTGGTGTGTTTTTTTTAATGGACATTCCTGTGCTGGCTGTTATCTGGTATTTTTTTAAATGGCGGGAGTGACTGGATTAGTATGAAGTACTTCCATGGGGGGCAATCTGGAGAGCTTTTGGCATGAAAAAAAATTGTTTGGAGAGTGAGCTGGATGGATATCATACCACGGTCGTTCAAGTTGCGGTGAGGAAAAGTTCACGGGTTTTGAGCGGACTGCAGGAACCGAGTAAACATGAGAGTGCTCGAAAAGCATTTTCAGAATTTTTGTTAGAATTTGGCGATAGATGGTGAAGTGCTGTTTTCTTACACATGTGTGCGGTTATGCAAGTGCTATGAGCGGAATGGACATGCCTGCGTTGCCCACGTGTTGTAACTTTTGTGCACTTCCGTTGGAATGTTGGTTGTTTTGTAACGTGTGAAACTGGAATTCAGTAGTGTTTGTTACGACTTGGTAACTGGTCGGTTGCCATATAGCCAAAGTATATGTGTTCATACACGACAGTGAAATATCACAGATTCCTTATGACGTCAAAATGTTCTTGTGAATACGAGTGTGTGTAGTACGTGCACATGAAACCTTCGGACGATGACAATAGCAAAAAGTGTTCCAGTTGACATGGTGTATACATGTACTGTGAGTTTGCAGTTTTTGTATACATGTAATTATGGAAGACTCCGCTCTGATTCAGCTGGTCTTGGTACGGTGAGAAAGGATTTTCCCACAAGGTGTGGTTCCATTGAAGCTCTTGCGTGCGTGGTATTATTTCCTACCAACAAGACTAAGGTCAATTTCAAACCTGTCAAAAGGCAGGACCCTGGACCCTGTGTAACACAAGGCCTGTTTGCATGGTTTGTACAACCTTCCTGACTGCCATGGGAAATGGACAACCTTGGAAACCAGACTTGGGCTCTTGTCACACTTGGCAAGTCCTAAAACCTTCACATATTGTTGCTTCCAATTTCTTGTGCTAATTTTGCTGTCGTTATTGCTTGGGGGGGGGGGGGGGGGTTCATATTGTGGTGACACTGGTGTGAATTTACCATTTGTTTATTTGCTGGGAAAAACACGGCATAGAAGGTTAAGATTGGAGCCGGACATGGTTTACTGTGGTCTGTCCATACAGGCAAGGGAGTATACCAGACTGAAATGGTGACCCAGGTACCCATTGTACCTTTCACTAATTATTTACGGTGTTTGGACTTGGCAACAATGACACTTGTAGTGTAGCTGACTACAAAACCATGGCCAGTACTAAGCACCCTTCAAGAACAGCCCCCCCCCCCCCATTCTCTGCAGATAAATCCACTGGGTGTTTTTAAAGCAGTTGGTTCTCTGGGTACAAGGTCGTATGTCTCTTCAGGTGCAGATGAAGATGCAGTCTCTAGAGTGCCCTTGTTGTAGTAGTCCTTTTGTGTTGGAGCTTTGATTGACAAGGGATGGGTTCTTTGGTTTTGTTGATTTTTTTTAGGTTCCGGGTTTGACCCAAAGACTGATGTTGAGCAATCAGGAAGCATTGCGGATTATATTCTGTCTGGGGATCAGGGTTAAAGTCCTTTTGGGTGGATCATCGTTGGTCACAATTTTGGTGTTGATAGGCCTGCCATCTTGATCTTGTTTCCAGAAGTGTTGCCGGGATTGATCAGTCATTGGGTTGCAGGTACCAGTCCCTTGGTGGAGCTTGAACTGTCAGGCTGCCTGCCATCTTGGTTTTGTTCCTTGAAGGTTCACAGGGTCACTGTTTGTCATCTCGCCACTGGGTCCTTAGTGCACGTCTGTGTGTTGAGTTTGAAGTATCGGGCTGCCTGCCACGACTGTCTTGTCCCCCCACCATGCACTGCAGAGATTGGATGTGCCTTTTGGTCGCCAGCTAGCAGGCACCAGTCTGAAATTACCTTCTTCCAATCCTCCAGCAACCATTGTACCGTGTGTAATGAACAAGAAATCCAAGATGGCCTCTTCGTAATGAAGGGCTTCAAGTATAGATCAATGAGGGAGAGAGTGATTTTCCCCACATTGTCTTCTTTTTTTTTATACATGTGTCATTCCGATTTGACCTTGTACACTGGCTATCTGCATTAGTTCCATGCCATTTCCTATAATCTGCCCCTCGGAGCAGCAGTGCTCTGGAAGAATTTGTTTAACGGAGATATGAGCAATTTCGGTACATTCAGAATAGAATACCATGCTGGATAACCGGGCCGTCTAGCCGTGGTTGTCTACGCGCTGTATCCATGGCTGGAAATGGAGGGTAATTTGGGAGAAAATTAGCATTGGAAGCCTTCTAGATCTTTGACCAGAATTATGAGAAACTTTTTTTCCTGGGGGTGGGGGGGGGGGGTTTGGAATTGTATAATTTTCTTTCAAATACTGAGAGAAAAACTAGTTAATGTGGCAATATCATCCTGAGTTTGTGCGGTATTTTCAAAATCCAGTGAGAGAATTTGGTAATGCATACATGTACATGGAGCACGATTTTCACTGTGATGAATTTTGCCTTCCATTTGTAACCAAAAATAGTACCGATTGAAAATATTTGTAGAACATTAATTTGCAAGTGCAAACGTGCCCAAGAATACCGGTACATTGTTGTTTAACAGAAAAATTTGTTCATTACATGGAGATGAATCAATCAAGTAGCTGTTGGTAGATGCAGAGTGTGTAGATAATTGGCATTGAAAAATGCTGGAACGCTGAGGGTCATTTAGGCAGTAGTTTTTAGAGACTAAACACGGTTTGAGGGTTGCACGTATGCGTTTATCTGCGTGTATGACGTGCACACCATTTACAATTGCTCTGGTTGTGCGGTTTAGATTTCCGCATCTGTGTGCCGTAAGCCGAGAATTTTTGTCCCTTTCTTTTTTTTACTTGGAATGGTTTGCTGCAAATAGCAGCAAATTGTACTGCCATTCCCCCAGCGAATTCCGCTGTTGTATCGGGCATATTTGTCTGTTGACTCCGTTTGTTCCCCTTGACAATGCGCCGGCTCAGGGGGAGTCAGGGGAGGGTTGGTAGAGACCGAGATGCGATGAGCGAATGAAATATCGGATGTAAGAAACCAAACAACAAAAAAAAGAAGAAAAAAACCCCACCTAAAATGGAATCTTTTCAGCAGAGCAGATAATGGTAGTCATGTGTCCTCCCCCGGGAGCATTTAACCATTGATCAGCATCATGGCCGCAGATTGGATAATGGCAAGATGCTCGGCTCGAATGTGTCACATGGTGCACGGTTGGGGGGGGAGGGGGGTGGGAGAGGGAATAGCTTTCTCCTCACCTGGCTTTGCCCAGCCTAGTCCCAGCCGGCCAAGCGACCGACTGCATTGCTGTCGCAGTCTTGTCGGCGTGCGCTCGTGTGCACCGGGGGGTCTCCAATTTGAGCTGGGGTGATGTTCTGAAATGCAGTCTGAGTGTCAAATTCGTTCTTGTTGCAGAAAAATTAACTCTCGTCCGACCTTGAGCAGGTGAACGACTGCACTGGGCATTAAATATAGAGCAGAAGCATCGTTGATACAATCCTCTCTACCTCTCGCTCTCTCCCCAGAACCACTTCACGCACCTGATCTTCAAAAAATTGAACAGTCATAAAACTTGCAAAAAATAAAATATATTAATAAGCAATGCATTCTTTAATACCCAAAAAAACCTTGCCAAGTAAATAAACAAACAAACCATCCTTTTTTCCGAATAATCAAATCAATGAGAATGATCAAAGATTGCCGAGGACACGCGGAAACATTTTGAAACTGGAAAACCAAGAAAATTGGCTTTTAACCTGGCATTCTCAAAATATTTCACAGGAGAATCTTTGGTCTCATATTCCAAAATGGAACATTTTTGGGGTGCAGTATTTCTCAATTACAATGCATGGTCGTGCATGATTTCTAAAACATTTCCTGTTTTTTTTTATGATGTAACTCGGGGGATTGTGCTATTCAGCAAGGCAAACACTTCACGGGACTATATATAGCATTTGCGATATGAGCTCCCCGCATCCAGTGTTTGCCGTATTAATGTATCTTTAATTATATACCCATTTCAGTGGGCAAACAGCAATTACCTCTGTGGCATTGGATGGATGAATTCACTCAGTGAATGGCAAGGTGGAGAAATATCCAAATGTTTGTCGACCGTTTCTTTGCACAGGAAGGGAATAAAAAAGAAGGAAAAAACAAGCCCACAGAAATTTAACGGTGGGACAAAATAAGCTATCCTTCGCAAGTACATGTATGGTCCTGTTTGGAAGTGGGTGGGGTATGTGTGAATCTATCTGCCTGGTTTTTGTTTTGTTCAAAATTGTGGTCAAATATAGATGGGGCTGGTGTTTTTTTTTAAAGCTATTTCTGTTGCCAGGCAGCTTGACAATAGGGCACCAGATTCTGCATTGGTTGTCTTTTGGACTTGTTTGTTTTAAAGTTTTTTTGTATCATACAGATCTGTAACATTCTGCTGGACAATGAATGTGTAATGAGCCAAACCCCCGAGGCATTTTGCCCAGACACTTTCTGCAGCGTACAAAATGCTGCAGTACCAAATCTGGCAGTGTCCGTTGTGGTGCAGTATTGAATCCATCAAAATCCACCAAGTATGTATGGGCGATTTTTGTCGGGCTCAGTACCCCTTACCTTGGTGGGAGGACAGTTTACTATGGTGACACCGTAGAAAAATCCGATGAGCTAAAGTACTTCATCTGTCAAAATCCAGGAAACCGATTGGTGGATTTTGGTGGATTTAGCATTCTTGCTGGAAACCTTCCTGAATCTTCCAAAACCCACCACTCTGCAGTATAATACCTTCAGAATCAAGGGACATCAAGCCCCATGCGAAGTGATAGTAGCCTGGCTCTACTGTCCCCAATCCAACAAAAGCCTCCAAACCCTCATGGTGGATTTTGAAGGAGCTGGAGGTTTAGGCTTGATGGCCCAATCCGTAAAAGGAGCTTTTGGGCCTTGGGCAAGGTCACGTGCTTACTTGACTTAACATTTTGGCCAAATGTACTGCATATTACAGAGAGCAAAGTTTTCACGGCATATGTAGATGGCATTATATCATTGCTCTATTTTCAAAGTGCAAATGTTTCTTTTTGTTTACCGAGAACTACTTTAAAAATCAAAGCAGAAAAAAAACGCTTCATAAACACCAATCATACATGGCACACTGTCGGCATTGGTTGCAGCATCTCGGCAAATATCAGAAAGTCAATTTGGTCCCTGGACGGAAATTTATCGGGGTGTAAAATGAAAAGAATATGTTGTAGGTCAATTTTATCATGGACAACAGAAAGGTTTTTTTTTTACCTTTACATTTTGGGAGAACGCGAATTGGGTCTGTTTGTTTAGTGGGTGTGTACACACAGCGAAATGATGGGACTCATTGTGGGTCGAGTTTCGTAACTGAGTTGTGAAGGCCTCGATTTGTCAGTCCATTTTGCAGTTGTTTGGTTTTGTTTTCTTGCCATTCTTGTAGGTTGCAATTTTGTTGTGCTTCTTCCTTGCGGAGTAACTTGGACTACCAAGTATTTAAGACCTGGGCCAACATTTGTAGACCTTCTCATAGCAGAAAACATTGCTCAGCAAATTGCCAAGCCAAAGTCAACAGAGAACCAGTCACCAGCAATGTCAATCACATGACAGTCTGGCTGGTAACCCACTGTGGCTAATCAGAACTCTTCTCTGCTTAGCAACTTTGGTACACCGATGTGCTGATGTCCCAGTTATTGTCGGGCCAAACTCCGATCGGCAAGAGATGCTAAAAATGGTTTAAATTTTGTACCTGTTTAAGATTTTGGCACTGTCAAGAAACTGTGCAGACAAATCTCATGCAGCGTAACACATTAGTGGGCAGTATGTGTTCACAATTATTCAGGCATTCCAGATATTATTTGCGAAACATTTGGACACACTCGGGAACAAAATCAGGAGAAATTAGCATCACGGGGATAAGTATTAAAAGCAAATGGCATTCCAACAGTCAACACCCCACCCCTAAAAAAATATGTTCCCATGTGGGGTCACCTGGATCCAGCTGTGGATGATTAAAATCTTATTCCTGAGCCCAGAGTCGCTGGCTTGTTAGGCAAAAATAAACACCATATCGGGTCCATGGCGGTTCCCTTCATTTGCAATTTCAAGATTGAAAAAAAAAAATCACCAGTAGTAAGGACACGAGAGGCAGAAGTCCCTGACATTTACGCTGATTACTGATCTGCGCACGATGACCGCTGCCTTGCCGAGCTTGCTCACTCTCTTGGCGGTGACCCCCTAGCCGGGTACAAATTTACTTTGCTGTTTCTGGGCATTAGCCGGTGGCTGGTTGAAATTGATCGTCTCTGTGATTGCCACGGATGCTGACATTTGCACTAAAAAAAAACCAACAACCCCAAAGAGGCAAAAAATTGAGCGAAAAAAGAAGTGAATCTCACAAGACGAGAATGATGTACATGTATTAACTGACGTTAAGCCTATGGAATGTAGGTGTGTCAAATCAATATGATTTTGAAAATAGATCTGATTTTCATATTGTGCTGGCTGTGGGGCGCATAGATAATTAGGCCCTTTGTATCTTGTATTGGACCGGGATTGCATGACTTTGACATTTTGTGAAAACGATTATCACGGCGGAAAATATTGATTCGTTATTTAGCGAATTTCTTTTTTATGTTAATAACATCCAGAATGGAATGCAAATTTGCTTTTTTGTCATCACGATCGTAATCAGAGCATAGAGTTCTTTGTCTGTGTGGGGACACAGTGTTGTGCGTTTCCATGGAAACTCTGGATTGTTTCTCCTTTCAAGGGCCCAAGGCCTTTGGATATACTCTGTGCATGTTAACCTTGACTGACAGGGAGAGATGTTTTTCCCATGGCACTCGTGTGCACTGCTGCCAGATTGGTTGCGTTGGCCGAGTATGAAATGCATACATAGTTTTGAGCTGTTTTGAGCCTGAAACTAAACGAGGGGTTCTGTAACATCATTTGATTTAGAACTGGGCCTGTGGTGAACCTGATGTACATGTACATGTATGTGTTGATTTTTGTATGGTACTTAAGACGCAGAGTATTTGTCTGTATCATCTATTATTATTATTATTTTTTTGGGGGGGGGGCAAGAAGAGGTTTGCATTTTTGCATTGAGATCACAGGTGAGTTGAGATCTCATGACAATACACCTCCCTCCCAATAAAAAGACCCAAGAAATTTATCTCCAGTTCTCAGGGACACAGGCACAAAGTAGTGGGCCCATGTTTGGAGGAAGCTTTGTACGATATGTTGTCATTCTGTTAACTTTTTTCTTGTAAGGAAAACCCAAAGCAAACAAATGCCAACAAAACAGGTCCCTGAGAGGCGAAAGGTCAAACAGAGGAGTGGAAACCACAAGCTACATGTAGTGTGTGAAGAACAATATATCCACCATCATGTGAATGGTGTTGCCAGTGTTTGCATATCCTTGCATTACTTCTGCATGGAGTGTTTTGGTTTTGGTTTTTTTTTTGGCTGGGGAACTTCTTGGTGATGTTATTAGAACTGCGGAGGGTTTCTGTTGTGAATGAGGTATATATATACAAGTAGTAACTTCAGGAAGTGTATTGAAACTTCCCTGTTTGAATGCACTGTATTGTGTTGGATTCCATTACATGTGTCAATTCAGTTGACTTAGCAAAAGTCACCACTGCATTGTCTAGTATATTCAGTATTGATTTCAGATGTTTTGGTGAACATTTTCCCGTTTTGTTTTTGTTTTTTCAAGAATTAATGTCCGCAGTACATCGTTGAGTAGACTTGTTCAGTTCAGGGCTAAGTCTGATTGATAAAGATTGTTGATCAGTAGAAAGTTAGTGGACCAGGACAAGTTTAGTCTTCCCCATATGTCCACATGCATGCTCATGTACAATCAGCTCCATTACTATAGTAATGGTACAATTACAATGAGCATGCAATGTGGACATTGATTCAGGCAAGGAAACAATGGCATTGTTGTGCTGGATTTGTCTTGTTGATTATAAAAAAAGGTTGTGAGATTGCCTAAAATAGACCGAAACTGATGACTAAATGTGCGGCCGCGCTGTAAGCCATGTATTTGGTGGCTAAATACATGTACGGATGGAGGTCACCAGTTCATGGTCAGGAACCATATTTATTCAAGATGTTTGTCAGTTGGAATCTTGCACCAGACATTGTTTGTGGCTGATTTTTGTTTTGTGTTTTGTTTTATATTTGGGGCCTGTCCCCCGCTGTGTCACATGACCCCGCCGCCTCATATCGGTCTACCTCCGGGCCGAGTTTTCTTCAAGCCCCACAGCTTTGACATTGAAACTTGCTGGGATCGGTTTCGGGGGCTCTCTACCATGTTGAGGCCCGCTGTCCAATTACACCGCCGTTGGTACCAGAGACCGCCGGCTGGGAACAACACAGCAGGCGACAGGAGTCTCTTTGGGTTTTTGTTTTTTGTCGGCAATTTTTTTTGGGTTCTTGAACTTGTCTGATTTTTTATTTTTTTATATTTTTTTTTTGGTTAGTTTCTTGGGAGGTTAATTTGGTCCAGGCAATGTTTTTGTTCTGGGTAAAGTTTCAAGCATTGCGGTGTCTTATGCACAAGTCTGGTTTTGATGTTTGAATTCTAAAGACTAAAGGTGTACAGGAATGTGTCTTGAAGGTGGTGTCTACTCTGTTTGGAAACCTTGAAGTTGTGGTGGCTTCTTGTCTTGAAACAAAATTCATAGTAGATTTTCCTATGGGTGGAACCACAGACTGTCTACCCCAGAACAGGATCCAATTTGATGGAGCTCCTAAGCAGACAATATTGCTTTTATCAGATTTACTTGCTAATCAATCTTCTGAGGACCAGTCACGAACAGTACACATCTCATAGCATTTTGGCCGGTAACCTGATTTTGCTAAGCAATTTTTTTCTGTGCTCAGTGAAATTGTGTGTTTGTAAGTGTCAGGAAATTTGGCCCTAGAGCCTTCTGTCGGTTTCTGTTTGCCTCGTCTCATGTGTGGTCATTGATCAAGTCAAAACTTTTAACCCTTATTGTTAGGTCCTCGAGATTCCTCCACAGTTTTCCAGCAGGAAGAGTGCCTGTGTTGATTGCATGACCTCCAAAAATCTGCCAAGTTCTTCCAAGGGTGGGCTGAGCTACAGGCACTCCAACGTATGCAAGAGACGGTAGCAATCCTCAGATCAGCAAATGAGTTTCCCCCTGCTATCAGCTGATGTACTCTACGGTTCAGTCCATTTGGAGCCTTAAGGCCGGTTCATACTTCACGCGAATGCGAATGCGAATGCGAATGCGAAGCAAATTTATGACGTCAACGACCAATTTTCGCGCTGCGAATTCGCACAAGTTGAACTCATTTCAACTTGCGCGAATCTTC
>JAULKO010000099.1:371291-384390 GCA_032356045.1 Mediaster aequalis | reverse complement strand
GGGAGCAGATTTTATCGCAGTTGAGACAAAGCAGTCACAGCCGCCTCATCTTGGAGCTTTTATGAGGCAAATCCCCCTCCGCTTTTTGTGTGTGTGTGTGTGTGTGTGTGTGTGTGTGTGTGTGTGGGGGTGTGTGTAAGTGATTAGATAGCAGTCCTGGGAGAGATTGAGAGAGAGGGAGAAAAGCCAAATTCCAATCTGGTAGTTATCAAATCTGACTAACTTTTTAAAGAATATGGCCCCATTATTGTCAAATAATCATCCAGCCCACCAAGGAGGGAGGGTTTTGAAAGCAGCCAGATGATTTTCTGTTACTCCTGAAAGGGAAAAAAAAAATCCAGCAAGTAGGGTGTTTTGTCCAGCATGCAACCTCCAATTGGTTAGAGCTGAACTCCTCTTAAGGTCACCATGAGGATAGCTGGAGATGAATACAAAGGACCTGCAGCTCCAAGGTTGCTGAGATTTTTCAATGGGCAGAATGACAGTGGGGCATTAAAAGCTAGACTTGCCCCCCCCCCTCTTTTTTTACAAAGACCACACAACTGAAGGACAAGACAAACATATTGAAATGTTTATCTCTAAAGCTTTTTATCATTTTTAGTTCTGACCTCGCAGAAGGGGAACCTTTTTTTTCCCCAGTGCCACTAATGATGATTTTGAATGGGTAACCGTTAACTATTCTAAGCTAAAAATGTGTTGATCGAGCAATTTTAGATTTGTTTTGTCTTTCTTCTGCTGAGCGTGTGTTGGAGTAATTCTGTTGGGCGAGTGAAATGGACTCCGTCTGACTGTCGAGTCCGAGCATGGTGGAATTGTTTAACCAACCCCAATAATATGTCCTGCTGTGAGGCCGGTTGCTCAAGTACACTGTTGGATGGGTTCGATCGGAGGGGGCCGCTGGCAAACATTTACATAAGGCCCCGAAAGCTGTGAGAATCTTGCCCAGAATTTGACCTGCCAATGTTAATGAGAAGAGGCATCCATTCCAATATCTAAACACTCGCCGTTTCTGGTTGTTTTTTTTTGGTGTGAGTTGCTGAAAGCCACAGTGCCCCCTTCCTCGTGTTCTATGCTTTGTGCAATTTTTGTGGCTAAAATTATTGCATAGTTGGGTACACATGAGAACTCTGGATTGTTGTTTGTTTCAATTTTGATTTTTTCTCATTTAATTCTCACTTAGAGGGATCGTTTTTAATAATAAAAAAAATTTCTGACCTTTCCGTCCTGTTATGATTCGGCGACATCTCTCGTTTCTAATCCCTCATATTTTCTTGGCTTTCCTGAATAATGATGTTTATTCAAGTAACGACCCAGGCAGTCTTCATCCCTGAGAATCTGATAGATGAGCGGGCCGGGGGAAAAAAGTGCGGGCAATTGGGACTGGGCCGTAAATCATGCAGGTACTATTAGTACATTGTGCATACAGGGCGGATGGTATAACCAGTGCGGCGTGTGATGGTGTTGCGCATGCATTAGGGCGTTATAAATACACGGTCGATTTAGAGGGGTGGGAATTTATTGTTTTTGGCCTGGCCTTTCCGAGGAAGGTTATGAATGTTAGAGACTCGTTTAAGATTTTTTTTTTTTTTTTTTTTTTTAAAGTGCAGCAACAGTAAACTTATTGCAGATCGATGAATGCTGGAACATTACCAAGGAGTGATGAATGTGAGCCTGTTTGTGGCCCGAGTGTTTATTTGAGTTGGCAACACCGACGTCATTCTCAAAACGTGGGGGTATTTATTAGCCTTTGACAGATTTTATTTTATTTTATTTATTTATTTATTTATTTTTCATTTTGATTTCTGGTAAACTGCATTATCAGCATAACTCGGCCTGTTTCCAGTCTATTTTTTGCATCAACTTTGCAATTACTCAAACTGTATAGAGCTGTTGCGCTGTACACCAGTTGGTTTCAACATTCCAAGAAGCTCTTTGGGTGATTTCTTCTTGTGTGTGTTGATTCAGAAGCATTTATGCTGTGGCAGTAGAGGTCATGTTCCTCGAATTTAGTGCTTTAGGTCTTAATGATGCGGGCCGGCCCTGTCACAGGCACCAGCCTTTCTTTTTTTGGGGTAATTGGTTACTGTGCAATGTATGTACAATAACTTAGTGTAATCCAAGATGGCCGCTTGATGACTTGCGGCCATAAGTGCAAGTGCCGAAAGGTTCAAAGTTCCTGACAAACTCTCAATTTGTCATGTTCAGAACAACCCCCCAAAAATGCTGCAAATAGTTTTATGGCCATCGTTTGTTTTTTTCTTCCCCCACAGAAGATGAATTGCAATATGTATGTGTAGACAGTCGTGATGTTAAGCACTGATAGTTAAAGGTCGTGGTGCTGTGTTACAAAGCTGGAATTCCGATGATCTTTGGACCTCTGGTCAAAATGCAGCAGTATGTGTTAGGCCAGTGCTCCTTTTCATGCCCATCCCTTTGTTAACCTTGTGATAAATTTGTCAATATGCCACAACTTTGAGAGTTGCGAGTATAAGCGCTGTTTTTTTTTACAGGTAATAATCTCAGAGGGGAAAAAAGGGGGGGAAAATGGTTGGCGGCGTGGATGAGTGGTCCGACTGTGATAGATTGGGATTTAAATGGATGGGGAAAATAGTCACGTCTGCGTTTCTCATTTATAATCCCTCCCCCCTCTTCATTTACGAGGAACACTCCGCTGGTTCTGTTTACCGTGTCGTTCGGTTTTTTTTTTCGCCGAAGGAAGGGCAGGATCTTAAAAAGTAAGACCAAAAAAGTTGTCGGTTGTCATCGTCTGATATTGAGGATGTGTGCAATTCACGAGGGGGGGGAAAAAAGGGAGAATCGATCAAGTGCTAGCTGGAAAGTGAATAGGGAGATATTTGTTTGAGTATTTTAGCGATGACGTTGATGAATTGAAATTCAGACGTTTTATCTCTCAGAACCCTTCCGGCGGTACATGCATTCGTGTGTCTGTTCCCTTCAGTTGGGAAGGATGAACTCGATGAAAGGTGTGCGATTCCAGCTTTGTAATCATTCATGGGTATGGATTTTTCTGTTGACGAGAAAGATTTGTATATTGGCCCACTGCCAAGAGTGTGAACAATTCAGTCCGGCCGGTTTGTGAACACATTATTTGATGCGCCTTAAATTGTTTTTCGGAATGATTTTTGCCAATGATATTTTCCCCCAAAGTATGCACTTGAAAAGAAGGTAATTGAAAAAATGAGCGAGATGTTTCGTGACGTTCACTGATTCTGCTTGAGTAATTATAGATGAATTAAGATTGTATTTTTAATTAAAAATGTTGGCTTGAGTTCAAGTCTCTGGGCAGTATTCGCGAATGGCATTTGTTTCTCGGGACATTGTTGTACAACAGTAGAAATGTCCCAGCACTGAGCAGAGAACTCGAAAATGCAATTTCGTCAGTTGATGTTGGGAAAATGGCAGGAGTTCCGCTCTGCATGGCTATGCATCCAGGGTCTGGGCGGAACAACCGACCGGATGGCAATATTGAAATGGGTATTGGTTTGTGGAACTGGATACTCATTAAGTATGACAGTGATTAATTGGTGGATTACGGTTTAGGAAAGGGCAGAATTTATATATTCCGTTCATTCGGGGATTGAAAAGTTTTCATAATCCCTTTGATGAATGCTAACATTATGCCGACGTGAGTATGCAATCTTTTTCATCTCTGGCGATATTTTTTCATTTTGCGGTGGATTTTTTTTATTTTACTTCCCCCTCTTGCCTCTTTGGCTGATTAATTCACTTACTCCACCGATTGGGCAATATATAGAATAATAAAACAGGGCTCCAAGTTCTAATTTGGCATTAAATACAACCGTATCTGGAGAATTTAGTCTTGTGGTGGCCATCTTGAATTCCTGCGCGGCTCGAGTCTGCACTGTGTAAAAAGAAACTCCAAGCCGAAATGGTTGGTTTCATATCCGCTCCTGCCATTTGTGAATATTCTCGAAGTCCTGCTGTAGCCATCTTGGAATTCTTCACACCGCTCAAGTCCGCACCCTGCACAGAGAATCTCGTCGGAGAAAATCAATTGGTCATCTTATGGCCAGCTGACCTAGCTTACACACCATGCCTTCAGGGAGTGTGACCGGCACAACCGGGGCGTCCCCTGTATGCCTCGGCGGTGTCAACAATAATAAAATATCAACCCACACTTCATGAAATAAAAAAAAAGTCTGACTCATACACCACACGAAAATCCATGTTGGCCACATAACCCTTAAATGCCAAGGATTAACGGTAATCTCTCACTCATCCCCTCAGTTGTGCAATCGTGTTTCCTGTGCAAAGCGCCATTCCCACCCCATGTCAGTTCCCCACTTAACATTCACGCGTAGCTCTCCAACCTTTTTAGATAGGTTTTGTTTTTCTCTTTCCATCTTCATCTGACAGTTTCATCGGCTGTGTTTCCTCCATCTTCTTAACCGCCTAGACTAGCTGACTGCCTGCTAACACCCTTTCCCCTGATAAGACTAATACATGATTGATCGGGTGTGTGATCGGCCACTTCTTATATAAACACCCAAAACCATCACAGCAGATTCTGTTTTTTCTTTCACTTTTTTTTTTCGAAGAAGGATCACATACATTTTCTGCGGTGGACTTAACACGGAGCTCGGTATAACATTTAGAAGTCCAACTGAGGGCTGAGCTGGTAACGAATTTCAGAGATGCACACAGTGAAATAATTTTTGCCTCTCTGCACCCCCCCCACAAATTTCCCTTTTGTTAAAGTTACAAAATAGTAGCAAAAAGGCATAATGTGATACATTCGGCTAATTCTTGCTTGTAGTGCCGCCGACATTCAAGTTTCATACTGCATGCACGTTCTGCGTATTTGCTACGATATGTATGGAAATCTACATGTACAATTTGAATTTGTTGCTAACGTATTAATCAGAGTGTGGGAAACACACACATGCGCCTCACAGCATTCAGTTTTTACAATTTGATTTTCAGACCAACAAATTGTGCTCACAAAACTCTCTCACCCCGCCAGTAATTTTATGAGGGGTTATAACATTTGACCAGGAAATAAACTTGTTAAAATGGAAGAAAATAAACTACAACAACATATTGCATTGAATGTTGACTACTGCTAGGATATCACAGTAACCGGCTGTCCATCCCTAACAAAAATGCAGGAGAAAAAAAAACGAAAAAAAAAACCACCGCCCTGAACCGAACTGGCCATTACCGAATGGTATTGGCTGCATGCGCTCTGTAGTCAAGAGGGTTGTTGCAGATCAATAACAGGGCATTTAAGCGTCATCTCCAAGTCAAATATAGCTATGACATCTGTGCGGCCTAGTGTTTACCTACAGCTTGGGCCGGCCGCAACATCTGGGCAGTTTCCGAGGATGAGAACAGGTATTAAAGAGTCGGAGGGAAAGGTGTGTGTTTGTTTGGGGCCAGGGGAGGAGGGGGTAGTGGTGTTTGCGGAGTCTGAGAGGGGATCAGTGCATTGGAATGCGTGTCCCTCCTATGTGCAGGGCACCAGTTTAGCATAATGTAGGATAAACACTTCATGCCCAGTTTTCATGCTGTGGGTGAATGTCGTTGATTCAGAGCCAGTGAGCTACATGTAGCAGCAGCAACACAGTATGTGCAGAATTGAATATCGAAAGTCAATTTTTCAAGTAAACCTATTCACTTCAGGACGTCCATTTTTTATCACACACGAAAAACCTCTTTTGGAGTTTTGCACACGTGCAAAATGATTTGGAATTCCAAAGAGCAAAAGAATGTTCTTATTTGGGATATAATGTACATGTACAGTGTACACAGTCAAGTCCCACCCTCTCCAAAATCAGTCTTGAAACTAGAACTGAAGGGTCTCATTGTATTCGTTTACATTTATTGACAGGCAAACTTGATACCTTGACTCTGATTGGTCAACCCTTTGGCTGCGTGGCATCCGGGATGAAGAAACGCTACGCGTGTCTCTGTGCACCATGTACGCTGGACAATATTGATGTCTGTGCACTGTGGACAAAATGAAAATAATAAAGACAAACAGAATTTGCTTTTTGAAAATCCTTCCATTAACTTACCTGTCGACGCGCGGGGCCATCAATATATATTCTCATTGAAAGGGCAGAGTAAATTATGTATTTTCCAAGTTAAACACGCACACAGGCACGGCAAACAACTTAACCAGCCCATTAGAGTGAATACCCTTCAACCGTTAAGCAAATTTTCCCATCCCCTGTCACATTTTGTCCATTTGATTTTTCGTTGCTCATATCTCGCTTCTGTCTTTCTAATGGACGTGTGCGCTACCGTTCCTCATTCTCCATTAGCGATGTGAACGCCAAATTGACCGAGGGGGCTTCTAACAAGAAGTCAATATTTTGCTCTT
Organism: Mediaster aequalis; assembly: GCA_032356045.1. Taxonomy (NCBI): domain Eukaryota; kingdom Metazoa; phylum Echinodermata; class Asteroidea; order Valvatida; family Goniasteridae; genus Mediaster; species Mediaster aequalis. Next base: position 378,023 of record JAULKO010000099.1, on the reverse strand, counting down.
GAACTCTTCATGTAATTTTTGCTTTTTTTGGGGGGGGGGAGGGAGGGTAGGAGGAAGGTCATTCATTGTTGGTTGATGTGATGGGAGATAGGGAGGGTAAATTTGAAAGCATTCCATTTCACTGGTTGTTGCTTTTTTATGTTCCACATTTGCTGCCGATTTAAAATGACGTAAAAGCAAAGGAAAAGTATGGATTTTTGCAGCTGCTCATTTGCTATTTGGCCCGGTGTTGACTTGTATTTTTTTTGTAACAAGTAGCCCACAGGTACATTGCACATACATGTAAATTTGTTTTGAACAAAACTTACTTATATTTTAGATCCTGCCTGTTGTGGAGAAAAACAAGAACAGGAGGCGGACGGGGATGTTATACATGATTTACTTTAAAAAAAATTGGCCTAATACATCATTGGTTGAACTTTCAAAAAGAAATAAAGTACATCGGAAATGCGGTCAATGAAATTCTAGAAAGACCATTACTTGAAAAATGTCATAATTTGTTATTTTTCTTTGAAGGAGCCATACATGTTGTCTTGTTGTTCACTTGTGATTAATCCTAGGTTGTGAGGTTTCTCATTTTGTTCAGAAGGGGGAAAGGGGACGTTGGTTCCCAGAAAAAAAATCCTCGTCTGTTTACCCAAAGCGACCAAACCAACACCTGAGTTGTATAAACTTCAATCTCGTGTTCGGAAATTCATCGTTAAAAAAAGCTGCAGTACAGATGAAACTTGTGTACGGGTAATTTGAGGCAAGGGGTCGAATGCCCCCTGTCCCTGTTCAGAAATAAACTCAAAACCGGCCAACATTTGAGCGCAGAATAAACAGAAACCTCGCACCTTTGTCTAAAAAAGGCAAGGGGGTCCGAGGGAAGGCTTGGGGTATCGGTAATTGGAGGAAACCGAAAGAATCAAAGGTAATATCCGTGACAAGATGGCTGGCCATTGTCTGTGTGTATCTGGTTGCAGGAAACTGGAGCGGTTAAAGCAACACAATATGGGCTTGTTATTCTATTCTGGCATGGGAAATCACTCTGATGATGTTTATTAAAGGCAAATTTCTGTGTAGAAGAGGGCCCATGCATTCACGGAGCTCGCTACGCAAACATTTGCTGAAAAGAAAAAAAGTTTGCTCGGCAAGAAGAGGGTCACCAGCCACAATGTCCTGCGTTGATGCATTCGCTTGTGACTGGTGCCTGGCTGATTTATGCTAAGCGAGCAAATCTGCTAATTGCTCAGCCATAGCGTGGAGCTGATCAAAATCATAAAAGACACCCGGGGAATAATAGGGTTACCGACTAAATAGTCATGTGACATTTATCTCTGATGTCTTGTTTCTAGTTTACTTTGCTCAGTAGGTGAATTTGGTAAGCATTATTTTCTGCTTGGTGGCTCTGTGAGATTGGCCTGTAAGTGTGCTCTCTGTTGTCGTCGTCTGAATGAAATCCGCAGTAATAAAGCTCGGCATTCTCCCCACAAAGTGTAATGGGCGAGCTGTTCCTCCAACCTCTGACAAACCTCCCAAGCCTCAAATTTACAGGACATTGAACGCCAAAAGTGGTTTAACCTCGGCGAATTATAACTCGGCTGAATGTGCTGTATTCTCGTCTGACAACAGGGAGAGGCAGAATTTCAGGGTTGTACACGAATTCCTTCGGTGAACATGTGCCCCCCCCCCCTTCTGTAAATTGCCATCCGTCCCCAGCAATCAGCAAGGCAGTTCATCATTCGACAGTTGTCCGTTCCCCGCACTTTTCAAACCAAATGACTAGATCCGGAGAGCGCGCGTGCCAATAAAAGAAAAGGAGATGGGGAAATGTTTGGGAGGAGGGGGGAGGGGGGTAGCGGGGAATTGTTGGACGTGCTGTTACACACAAATCTATTAATCTCTTAAAGTTGTGGTGTGTGACAGAATTGCGTGGTTTGCCGTGTCGGTGCAGCGTAGCAGATTTGCCTGATGGGCACATTGGCTAAAGTTGGAATTGTCGTCAATTCATCACAAATATTATTTGTTAATAGCTTTTTGAAAAATGCTGAATTGCTGTCTGATTAAAAAGTGCCCATAATGCAATTGGGAAAAAGTCATGCTTATTTATATTTCCTGTGTGCTGATTTCTTCAATTTCTGATGTAGGGTGTGAATTTGGTGTGATTTGGTTGCTGGTTGCCCCATGGCAATCGGCAACTAAAACTGAGGTTGTTCGACAGTCGGGATTGGTTGCCCAAAATGCTAGACAAGGTTTACAAGATGGCTTCTGCCATGACCATGACTTGAAGAAGAGGAACATTGAGTGATTGTGCAAGTTTTCACCAGGTTAAGCTCCGTTTTTATGTTTTTGACAAAAAATTTGTAAGTGATCTGTCTGAGCACGGTCTGAGGTAGCATTTTCTAATATTTACTGATTTACTGGTGTTTACAACAAATCTATTCAGGTTGCCCAGCAGCCAACCAGTGTTGGTTTGCCAGGTTGCCCTGATGGATTTTAGGTTGCCCCGGGCAACCGGGCAGCTGTTATTTTTGTACCCTGTATTTTTGTGATCATTTTGCTTTGTCTGCCTTAAAAGTGCCTGTTGGTCTGTAATAAAGGAGCTGCCTCTTGAAAAATTCCGGCCATCTTGTTCATGACCATGTCAGTTTGAAAAGTGTCATTTTGCATGCAGCCTTATGAAAAATGTGTGCCGCGCATTTTGGATTTAAAATAACTATTTTGATTTCTAGTCTAAAAAAAAAGAAGAAAAATAACATTCTACTATTTGAGTATTTGTTTCTATCTGTGAGGTTAAGTATTTATCTTTGGGTAGTTTATCCTCGATTAGCCATTTGGTGAAAGCCAGAGCCGTAGCAACTGCCATGGAAATTACAGGCAGTGGAGACGCAGAGCCGCGAAGCCAATCCAGTGACTCTTCAGCAAACACCTAAAGTTGGCCAGGGAACGGAGAGTAGGGTTACCGTTTACCCCCGCACGGATCATTATTGGCTTGCGTGCCGCAATTTGTTTTAAAAAGGAATGAGGGAGAAAAAGAAAACACTATAAAAAAAAAAAAAAAATGGTGTGGGGGAAGTTGGAAAAAAGAAGAAAGCGGTTGAAATGAGCAAGCGCCGCGAAATGGTGTGATTGAGTATGTTTATATTGGCCTGAGTGAAATTGGAAAAGATTCTCGGCATCAACCGCCTTTGGCTGCTGGGGGGGGGAGCCTTTGAACAAGCGAGGGCGCTTGCAGAAGGGTGGATATGCACGGTCGGATGCTGAGAGGTCGAAATGTGGTTGAATTCAATGCCAGTTTCTGGGCATGAGCATTTGGCATACTATATGATGACAAGGATAAGAACGGGCTTGTGTAAAAAACCTGCTTGTAAACTAAGCTATTAATTTTTTTTGCAAGAGAAATCTTTATCGGAGATTGCCCTTATTCTAGTAACTAAATTGCATTAAGTCAGTGCCATAAATTAAGGCAACGGTGATACAATTATGGCATTGTGGAGAATGCTCTGTCACCACCGGGGTACAGGAACTGCGAAGCCAGGAAAAAAAAAAAGGTCTGTGATTGGTGCTGCCCGCAGGACTTTGGATGCTCTCTCCGAACCCGGGACATATTTGAATTGATCAAGTGATTTATATTTGCTGAATTGTTTGTCGTCCGTCATCAATCCCAAGATAATAATTTAATATCTTCTGGTGGACCGTTAAGAGGTATTCAATACCCACTGACTGATTGATTAATGTATTTTCCTTCCGCCACAAGTGGAATATTTCACTCGGAACACATTAGGGAGATAAATACTGGAGGAACCCGGAATTTATTTATATCGTGCACAGGGAGGGAACAGGGGACCAGTGGATTTCACCGCGAGGTAGAAGATTAATTGAAGTGGCTCGTCTGCCGCATGGCAGTTAACGAACGCGAAAAGTAAAAAAACATGGTTTCATAATTGTTGAACCAAAACAAACAAATATATTATATTTTGTTGAATAGATCTGAAAGTTGCTAATGTCTAGAATTACAGCAAATAAAAAACACAGCTTCCCCCCCTCCCCTCCCCTTTCGTCTTGCGGCGCTCGGTAGTGTTCACGGAAATTTGTCGGTTGTCGGAATGCCATCATCCTATCCAAACAGGAGTAATCTGCATCATATTGGAACCCCCGTAATGAAATCAGCGGCTGCGGAAATCTGGTTAGTTGCCAAAATATGCATAAATTAAAGCGCAGAACTGGATTACGCACAGGGGAAGCTGTAAGAAAAGACTCTAGGCCGGAAAGACGAAGGAGAAGTAGACAAAGTATACCTTATTGGTCTCTTCTTGGTTTCATGCTTTGGTTGGAAAAAAAATTGCTCAGGGGTGTGCGGACCTGGGGAGTGGCTTTAATTTCTTACCTGTCTGAACAAATCCGTCGGGTACCGGGTACGGGCCGCCTAATGTGTTTACACTAAAAATGTCTTGGAGGGGGTATTCCGCTAAACCATGAAACCGCTTAGTCTCCCTCAGGTGCATTTACACAGGATTTTTAAATTGGAGAGCCAGGATGCACCGACGGTCTTTTTTGGTTGTGCATTCCTACCCCCCCCCCCCCACCTCCATGTATATATCTTTCCACTGAATCCGACGGTGCGTGCGGATAAACGGTAGCAGAAAATTAGCGTGCGGGAGAGAGAGAGAGAGATAGAGGAAAGGGGAGGGGAAAACTCGACTGTTTTCTCAGCGCCAAAGCCCAGGATTGAGTTGTGTGTTGTTTGTTTTGCCACGCAAAATGTCAAGTACATGTAACTTAAGTGATCGGTTAAGTCTGAAATTGTTTGGGCGAGCTCACGTTCTGGGCTTGTCGTGGTTCGGCCGTGCATTCTGCCAGAGTAAACAGTGCCCCACAGTCAAATGGGCAGCTCCCGTCTTGTAACACGCCGATGCAAATGGCAAAATGTTGAGGGAATCACGCTCCTCGTTACCAGAGTCACTGTTTTTAACTTGCTTTAATCGAAGCGAAGAAAGTGCCATTTTTATTTTATTTGTTTTTAATGTAATAATTACTTTTATTCCAGCTGTCGTCAGCAGCAGTTTTGTTTTGAAAACCCCCAGAAGGTTCTTTGAACTGATTTGTTTTGAGAAGACAGAGAGCCGGCTTTGAAAATGAAAACCCCAAAAATCCTTCTTGGAATAAACAAGAAAGGTGCTGTGCGGCAGGGTTTAATTTGTCAGGTCTGCAACTTTCAGAAATCTAGAACTAGTTTCACTGGGCAGCATAGCTTCCTTTGTGCATGTGATGGCATGGTGTGTGAATGGAACAGTAGAGTTCTGGAAGTTTTGAAGGAAACTATAAGGAGTTACTTCCAGTATTTCAAACGTAACCTATTTCTCTGTCCAATTCCGCCTTGTCCTTTTTTGTGCTTCTTTTCTCTCAAAAACCTGATGTTCGACCATCCTGGCCAAAGAGTCTCGCGGCACAGGAAATAATCAAAATCCAACATGCCCCCACCCCCCCACCCCCCTCCCCCCCAAAAAAGGATGAAACGCATGAATTTCTCACTTCGCTCCCCAACCATTTCATTTCATCTCCAATCTCTCGCAAGACGCATTTCATTATTATTGAGCTGTGGTGTTTTTTAATATTTTCTTTGCGGCCCGATGGAGTATCCATTTTTCTTCTCTTGTGTCGGTTGCACAAAAATATCTTCAGTGTTTGATGAATGAGCTGCAGTGCCTGTCCACCATATTGCCCGAGCCGATGACAAGTGTTCTCGATGTTGGGGGGGGGGTTCTACTGTCAGTTACGGGATGGACAGTTGGTTGCACGAGTCGGCGTTCCAGTCGGCTGCTTGCCTGTCCCGTCTTTTACCGGCGATGATGAAGGAAAATTAATTCCTGATGTACAATGCGGCATCCATCAGTGGAGTTTTGACAGATGCACACAGAGGACACCTCAGAAATAATTCTGACCTCGTCGATGGGACTTGCTTTAAATACTTCTTGAGGTCCAGCGTTCTGCTGTCGAGTCTTACACTTTTCGTGTTGCTTCAATAACATGCTGTACGTGCTGTTTGCACGTCTTTTGAAGAAATATTGAAATTTGGCCACTGGTACCGTTTCCTCTGTATATTCATCAGTTGTGCAGTTGCATAATTGCAATGCTGTGGAGTAGAAATCTTATTTGTCGAATTGGTTCAGCAGCTTCACACGTTAACTAAACCCAAACTTTCCGCAACTTTCATCTTATTGAAATATTTTGTACAAATTTGCAAACCGCTGCTTTTGTACACAGTACACCCAATGCTCATTCAGTAAGCCCCCTTCCCCCTCCCCCATCCCTGCCACACCCACACCACATACTTGTTCCGTAATTGTGGGGACATACACTGGTTATTGCAACTATTTTGTGGGGACCGAAAACACTGTGGGGACAGAGAGATGTCCCCACAACTCGGTCCCGATTTCCCTAACAATAGAAAACTTCCCCATAACGCAGTCCCGGCCTGGGCACACATGCAAACATGTATATGCCTTCTATCGTGGACCTCCTATTGTTCCTCTTTTGTTTATACTTTAACTTTTTCAAAGAACCCTCATAGGTTTTGTACACTATTTTCAAACGTGGACTTTTCTCAACCGTGGACCTTATTGTCCTCTGTTGTTCAAGGTCCTTGTTTTTGAATATGTATACAAGTACACACACACCCAGTCTTGTTCCGTAGTTGTGGGGACATACACTGGTTATTTCAAGTGCCTTGTGGGGACCGAAAACACTGTG
>JAULKO010000099.1:351986-366417 GCA_032356045.1 Mediaster aequalis | reverse complement strand
CGAACTACCAGAATCATCCCGAGGCAGCCAAGAATCATTCCCCGATTTAATCAAGAATTGCTACATGTACATGTACATGTATGCGCGGCGATTCGGCTTAAAAATTGTTTGTTATCGTTATGTTTCAAAGTGACCAGTGTGCAAAGTACATAAAAGTGATGTGTAATAGAGCTGTGACTTTTTGGATTAATGCAGCTTCCGCAATGTGGTCACATTTTAAAGAGTATTTTTGGATGCCAATGTACACAGTTTAGACTATTTAATTTTTGCAACACCGAGTAGAGCATTTTGAATGCAGAGTACTAGCTCTTATTGGGAATTTCATTATGCTCAGAAATGTTGATTTGATCAAATAACAGTTAAATGCTTTAATTGAACTAGCCCTCAGTTTTGAGAAAGGGAAATATGTCTACGTGTTTCACTGCTTAACTCAGCCTCAGTTATCCTCTTTGAGATGGAGGCTGAATTGTACTCGCCTAGCATGCTGTCATTGGGGATGGGAGAGTCAGGCACCAGACTTGTAAATTGTTAAATCAATTAATTAGTTCAACAATTACGCATTTGGCGAAGCCTTTAATTACCGCAACTCCAGCTGTTAATGAAAGTGCTATAGAAAGACATCATGCCCATTTTGTATGTAAAAGATTTTTTCTAATCCCCCCTCCCTTCAAATAACTGATTTTTCATTGATTGCTTAATTAATGTTTTCAGAGAGAGGTGTCATTAACTTGATCACACATTTTGTATTTTTTTTCCAAATGATCGAGATCTGTTCGTGGGAGAAGATGACTTCAAATATCCCGAAAGAATATTTGAAGAAGTTACCACGGGTAATACAGTGTTCCTTATTGTACGTGTCCACTTTGCATGCAATTTCCAGTCGGAATTAGTGACTCTGAATGAATTGGGGCAGAAAGAAGGGAAATTAAAATCAGCCCCCCCCCCCCCCCCGTAAATTGGAAATACAAAATACGATGATCCCCCCCCCCCCAAAAAAGAGAGAAGGTGCTAGAAATTTTGTTGGCAGATTGCAGCGTGGCTCGGAGCTCTCATATCACTGCCGCATACTCTTCCTAAGTACTTCTTCCGTCGTTTTCCCAGAGATACAAAAAGTTGATTCACTCGGCTCCGCGGGGAGCGATTGGCAATTTAACTGGGTCATTGTGCCTCTAAAACACTAGGAAATGATTAATTTTCACCAATTTTTTTCCCCTTCGGTCTCTCCCCTGCTGTCTTCTCTCTCTCTGTCTCTCGCGTTGGTTGTAACCTCAGCCCGACAGCTGACAGTCTCCGAAAGGAAAAGTATCGCTGTAGCTGACAACTGTGGCGCGATTACAAAACCGAAGAGGGGTGTCATTTCAGGGTGGTTTTTTGTTTTTTTGTTTTTTTGTTTTTTTTGTTTTAGTTTAAAGACGCTTTTTTCCCCTGGCAATTTGTGTTCGCGTCACGAGAATTTATACCCAGTTTAGTTGGCAGATCTGGAATAATTGCGCATGAAGAACGGGGACAGTGCCTTGGGGGTTTTAACGTAGGAGAGGATGGGTGAAATCGTTAAGACTCGGACAAAAATGTTGGATGGTTGCAGGTTAGAGCTTTGAAATTGTGTTGAATAAAAAGGACCTGAAAAGAGGAAAGTTTGGACGTGAGTGGATCCCAAATCTAAATGTAATGGAATTTGAAATCAAGCAATAACTTACCAATTTTAAATGCTGCGAAACCTTTTATTGCAAAATTTGGAAAACATTGCAGAAGGCACAGACCTGTGCAGGGGCCAAGGATCATTTAGTATTGAACCTTTGAAAATGCGATTACAATTGTTTTTTGCTCAAATCTGTATAGAATTTTACTTTTCTTGAAGAGGTCATGTAATTGAAGGATGCTATTATAAACTAAGACACGTATTTTTAAGGAAGTTGGCAAAAAAACGAAATTTCTTTTATTTTTCTCTGTAGAAATTCGGGCAACATCTGAATGTAAGAGTTATGTGTGCATGAACGAAGGGAAGATGGAAAAATCTTGAAAAACTAAACATTGTGAATTTTGCCTTCAAATTTAGGTGCTCTTTTCTGGTACAGAATTTTGCAGTTTCTCTTTATTCTTAAATAGGGAAAAGTAGAAGAAACAAAGAAAGGAGGGGGGGGGGGGGAGAAAAAAAAAAGACCGAAAGATGTTGCTATACTAATAAGGCATGACAAGACGGAGTGCATTGTGTAGGGTCCGGTTTTAAGTACAAGCATATCTCCAATTGACCCAGATTTGTGTGTTTTTCTTTTCCAAAGGCACGCTTGATTCAATCGAATTTCGGTTATTATATTAGGGCCCGAGCCAGGGGGGCTTGTCAGCAAATTGTGTTCCGGGAGGAGAGCAGTTTAGCTGTACTATCCGATATTGACGGAGCGGGATGTTGATCCCGAGATATTTGTCAGGAGAGTTATTAGGGAAGAATTACAAATCATCTGGGCCCAATTTGAAGAGTTGTGGCCCGAGAAGGAGCAACTTTTGAGTGAGGAAATAATTGGGAAACTGCATTTTGTCTCGAAAGGTGCACCCACGAGTTGTGAATAGTACGAAAATTGCAAGACGTTGCAATAACGGCGATCGATGGAGAAAATTATAAAGCAACAGCGATTATGTAATATGATAAGGGGATGATCCCAAGATTTGTTTTTCAATATTTGATGGCAGAACATCGTCCCCAAAATTTGTAACGAAATTCCAAATTCTCCTGTCCCCTAAAGGACAGTTTGCCGAGCACCGGCTGCGTAGAGTTAATAAGCTCAACAGGCAAAACACCTTTGAAAGCAGAAAACCTGAAAAAATGGAGTGTGGAGAGAAAAAAAAATCCAGTGGCTAATATCGTTTGCGATATTTAATTAAAATACCGTCCATTCGTAAAAGGGCACCTCGTTACGGGGGGAACATTGAGAGGCCATTGCAAAGCATTGACCCAGATTGGTCGGCGTGATTGGCCTAATTCCCTTCCCTGGATGGTCAGTTCCTATTAAACATCTATGTGTTTGCTCTCGTTTTTGCCAATAAATTGGGGAAGAGGGAGGGGGAAGGGGGGGGGGAAGGGGGTGGAATGTGATAAAAGACCCGCGCAATTGAAGCTATGCTGTCATTGTTATGAAACTGATCAATAAATTTGTTCTGTCGTATGTGATTGTTGTTTTTCCCCCCTGGATGTGTCTGGTTGTTTGGATGATCTAGAAATTGTTGTCGGTGTGAGATTGGGGAAGTCTCATCAAGGATTTTTTTAGAAATGCCTCGTATGGTCATCGTGTTGTTCGTGACAGCATCTTATTTCTTCTCTGTGCATGATGATAATTGTTTGTGTTAAGGATATGTTGCGAATTCGTTTTCAAATAAAACAAAAAAAATCTTAACATTTGAACCTAAAAGTAGCAATGAGCATTTCATATGAGAATCAAAAAGAAATATAATAAAAAAAGATAACAAATAGAATGATGGACAGAAGAAAAAAATGACACAAGAAAAAAATCACAAATAATATCTTCAAACAATATCACAAAATAGCTTTCTAATTGATCACTTTTAATTTGTACACCCTCTGGGACTTACTGACGTTAATTTGCAATCTGTCTCATTTGCATAAAAGTGTGCCATATGCATAATACTGGTCTCATTTGCATAACGGTCCAGCCAGTGGAAGAATGGATTTTGATATTTGAACCTCTGTGTGTGCCACTCATCTGGGTCATTGAGGTACTACGCAATCGTTAGCCCTGTTGGCACCAGGGTTAATTTTAATTGGTGCTTTGCAGTCGTGATGCCAGTCAAATGATCGTCCTTCCAGTTTTGGGTGGCCCCCTGCCCCCCGCCACCCCTGCCCCCCTGCCCTCCTGCCCCCCCCGTCCCCCTGCCCCCCGCCCCCTTTCTAATGAGAAGGTTTCGTCCTTGATCCAAATAAGGATGTATTGCCGTTGATATGGCAACTCGTGATAATCGCAAGTGGAAAGTGTTTATTTGATGAGTGTGAATAATTCATTGGAAGAGATGAAGATCATTAAATTAACATTGTGAATTGGACTGCCATTTTCAACATTAGTCCAAAGTGAATTTGAAAATAGTCAAAATGGTTCAATCTTGTCAAAGTCGGGATTTTTAATTTTTGCGAGGATCAAAACAAACAAAATTCAGACGATTCAAATGTCAGAGGTCGCTGTGTTTATTATTCTCAGTTGCCAAAATGCGATTAGATACTAAACTAGAGTAAATTTTTCTTTTCCAAGTTTGTGCAGATGGTGGGGAAAAGTTGCAAACTTTCTGAATATCCACTTTCTTTGACCCAAGTCGCGGGTGTCTCAATTTCTGAAATGTCAGTGCTTATGAACGTTGCTGACAATTGTGGATTGCTGGGGGTTTTGTACAGCAGGTCCAGGTGTCATAGTCCATTCTGATAACTGTGAACAAATACGCTGAAGAGCAAACAAGACGCACCTTTTCTTTTATCTGGCTGTCCAACTCTGGGGCTGATATCCGTTTGACATGTGTTCTTACTAGTAATCCAAATTGTTTAAAACAATTTTTGTACATGCAGTTGCAAAAATTGTAATTAAATTTGCAGATTGTCTATTAGTAACAAGGAACTTTTGCCAACAAAGAAAAGTTGATTCATATGCAAATAAAAATAGTTCAGCCCCCCCCAGCAAATTATCCTGACAACATTTACCCTTTTCATGTCTCCAATTGACTTGAAGTGCCGCTTCCAATTTCCAAGTAATGTGAAGAAAAAAAACCCAAAACTGATCAAAATAGAAAGCTTGCGATAATTTTCTGATGACACCATCCGGAGCTTTTTCAATTTGTCGTCTTCTCTTCTTTTTTTTTGGATAAAATAATTTGCCAACTTCTCAAGGAGGCTGTATCACATTTTGTCATTCCTTTGAAGTGAGCCTGCCAATTTGTGCGTTAATTTGATTGCATTGTTGAAACTGATTGAAGGCAAAACTCTCCCGAAATAATTTTTGTTGCTAGCATGGCACAAAAAAAAAGAGAAAGAAAAAAAGAAGCATAAGCTGCAAAAAAAAGAATTGTAGACGATTGCTTCTTTTTATGTGTATCTTTTTCCCCTGGAAACCCATATGGATGAGGCTGGTTCCCCAGGGCCAAGTGATTTGGCCTCGCGGCTTTCTTTCACGCGACCGGCCATGTAAATGGCAGGATGTCTTATGTTGTGTGGATAATCGCAATTTTGTATGGAATATAATTGGCACACAGTGTGCCAAGAACGAGCGCATGATCAGCTCAAAACTGTTACCTTGAGTACCAAAATTGGGGACCGAGAGTTCTATAAATGCAACTCGCTGTCGGTGTAGAAGATTTTTTTCAATTATTTTGACGTCGAGAAGGAATCATTTTCTTTCCTCCTCTGGCTTTAACTCTTTAAGATTCAAATTTTCATTCATTTGTCTTCATGCATTGCGTCGTCGATTTGGAAAGTGTTTCGTGAAATTTATTTTGATAACTGAAAGAAACCTTGGTAATTCCCACTTTAACTAAAGTTGCATATTTCTTGATGTTGTTTATTCTGGAGGATTCAGAATAAATAGTTATTTATTTGTCATTCTGCCTACTTGTCTGCCAAATGTATTGTTTGTATAAGAAGCTGTAACCTTGCAATACAAGCCTGTGTTATTTGAAGAATAAAATCATTTCTGAAGTACTACAGATAGTCAGGCGCAACATAAGTGAGTATTACTGACTAAGCACATTGCATACTGTGCATCCCCCCCCCCCTTAGTACAAATAGCTCAATATTGCATCCAGACTTTGTCATTCTGGAAATATGCTGGAAAACAAATTCATTTCAAAGAGAATGGAAATACGCATGGGGTGTTGCAAGGTCGTTACATTGTTGCCAATCAGGAAGGCGTAAAGTTCCTGACAAATTGGTGCTATTGTTGGGGTTGCCAGTGAAGCTAGTGACGACAGCAGGCTTTTATGATACTGCTGTATCCTTTTGTACCGAGCTGCCAATTCAGAAGTCTGCACCGAATTCCCCCCCCCCCATGCTTCATTATACATGGTTGTGTGCTGGAGTAATAAAAAGAAGAAATTTGAAATGTTTTACAGCCTTCAAAGGTAGACACTAAATGAAATCAGGTTTTTCCTTCCCCCCCCCCTTTTTTTTTTTTGCAACTTGTGTTCGATTGGAAGTCGCCCGTCCTACCATTGACTGACTTTGCACTTTGCAACCTCAGGAATGGGCGATACATTCTGCTTTTTTAAGGGAATACAGACAGGAACTGAATTATTGTCTGGCTTCTGCCTTAACACAATAAAACAGCCAAACTCCCCCGGCTGTCCAAAGTAGACATCTGTACGTGCTATTTCTGTTATTCATGTCGTCAATATAGCAATAACTTGTGAACCAGGTGAGAATTTTTGTTCTTTTTTTGGTTAGTTATTTATTTTAAAAAACTTTCAGAGCAGTGTTAGATGTTTAATGCCCATCATTAATGGCCTATTATGCACGGCCTTCAACTTGGTATATCCTGCTTAATATCTGTCGCTTTGTACCCATTTTCCAACTGGACAATTTTCCCTTAAAGGGGGTTACGCACACTCGGCCGCCCTTTCCATATACATGTAAGCTGCTAGTCTTAAGTTGGGCATGCATGCGGGCCGCAACATGCTCAAGAGGTGTGAGCTACCTTTTCCTGTTTGTTATCTGGTACGATGCAGCTGGTTCCCATGGTAATGCTGCCATGGTCTGTGTTGCCGTTTGATTAGCATATTTTGATCGGCTACCAGGGAAATATTGATTTTATTCGTAGTTGCTTCAGGTTGGTCGGTACCACTTGGCTATATTGTCTATTTATTGACCGTATCCTTATTTTGTTGGGGTAACATTGTGATTAGCATGTGATTGGTTACCATGGAAACATTCGGGTAACTACTATTTTCTTCCAGTTGGTTGATACTTAGCTTTAATGCTTCAAAGCAGGTTCAAATCTTTGCTGTTTCATTACACCGGCGAAACACAATTGTTAACTAAAAACCAAGATGTTATAAAAACCTCTTAAAGCAATTTGCCACAAAAACACTCCCAAAACACAGATGTGTCTTGAGGGTTTTGTATTTTCACATGATTTTTGGACATAGTCACACTCATTTTTCTTTTGTAATGCAATATCTGGAATACGCGGAGCTATTCTTCTTTTTTCCGGATTCTTCAAATGATCACAAATCAACTTTCTGAAGATGTTTCCTGTGCGAATGTATTGAAGAAAAAAATGCTGTTATTATTCCGTATATCCATACACCTGAACATGAAAGCTTGTCGAGAACATCGCTCGTAATTTGATCATCCCAAAGCTCTCCTTTTGAGTTGCTGTACATACCCAAACATCTTGCCTGTTATTGTCAACCCAGCATATTAAGAAACAAAAAAAACCCACTGAACAATTGAATTGACTTGAGCGATAGAGAGCTCTTTTTATCCCCTTCCGTCTCGACCGTTCGTTCTTCACCAGTCATATTTGGATCGGCACAGACTCGTGTAATATCTTTATAACCTCCTCCTTAAACACGCGTCAGTAAAATTAATCAGGCTGGGTTGGCGTCAGGGTTGCTTTTTCAGTGCGTGGACAATGTATGCATCTTGAGTGTTTTTTCTTTCCCTTTTTGTGTGTGTGTGTGTGTGTGTGTGCGTACTGCATGCAATGATGAGACTGAAGGGTCAGAACACTGGCCAGATGGAATACCCACGGGCGATTGAAAATGATAGTGCGCGAAGACGTCTCATTGAGAGATGGCCAGCGATGCGGCTGATGGAAAGAGAAACAACCCAAGATATTTTGTCTTTTTTTTCCCTCCTTCTTCATCTTCATCTTTTCGTGTACCTTTTCTTTCCTCCGTCATCAACTCTCTGGGTGGGCCTCCTCGCTCCGTGCTGTGCGATATGGGACCCCCCGCCTCCAGTAAAGCTATTGATGACATAGCGCACAGGATGTCCTCTGACTCGCTCTCCCCCCTGGCTCCCTCTCTCCCATCCTTTCTGAGAGATGAAAAGCAAAGATGGAGATGCTCCGAGATACCTCATCGTCACGGCAGCACCCCCAAAGCCATCCCATCTAGGATTTCAGCTAAATTGCGGGGCGCAAGCCAGGCCCCACTGCGCGGGGGAGACAAAAAAAACACAACACAAGATGGATTCGCTCTCGCAGCAAAATGAGGACAGGGAAATATTGAAGTACACTTAAACACGCAGGTTTTGATAAGTGAATGGAAATTTAGGTTGGAGGCTTTGCGTCTCGGAATGAACTGTATGAAAATGGGTTTACTCTGGTGCTGTATCACATAATTGAGTTTCGCATCAAGATTTATTTTACCTAAAGACAGTCACGCCAACTGCTTAATTCAATAAGAAATTTAATATCATCTTGCCACCTCAAATCTGCTTTGTAAAACTGCACAAAACTCATACAGTCAAAGGGTCATTGTATTTTTTTTCTCCAGAATCTGACCCGATTAGAAATGTCACGTTCATGAGCTTTTCCCTTTTATTTTCATTTACCCCTTCAACCTATCCAGTTGGGGGTGGAGAAGAAAAAAAAGAGAGCAGCGATTGCCGTTGCAATTAGCTGGAACAAACGACCCTAGAATTAGCGTTTGTTTCCTGAACAGGGTGTTCCCAATTTGAGAGGCCGTCCTGCCGCGTTGACTGTGCAGGATGAGTAATGGGCGCAGGATAGGATTGGGGCTTGCAACTTAATTTAAGATGTCGCCTTTGTCCGTAACTGGACTTTCTTTTTGCGGGCCACCGCTGTTGCCAGCTGGGCCCAATTTCAAGATGTCGGCCAAGCACACTGATTTGCTCAGCACAGAAGAAAGGTTACCAGCCAAACTACTGTGTAAATGTGCATTCTTTGTGACTGGTTTTCTGCTACGTGTTGCTAAGCAAGTAAAGTTTTCTTTACCTCGTTTTCTAATAAGGAGCTGTATGACGTCAGCCCCCCCCCCACCCCCCAACCCCGGGACCAATTTTCATAGCGCCACTGAGCGCACAGATTTCTTCAGCCCAGAAGGGTTTTGCTTAGCAAATACAGGTTACCAGCCAATATATCATGCAATTTATATTACATGTGACTGGTTCTCGGCTGCCTTTATTTGCTTAGTAAGAAAATTTGTTCTGCTAAGCAAGCTTGGTGAAATTGGCTTCTGGAGTAAAAATCTAAGCGAGCAAAGCAAAGAAGAGGGAATATGTTGGCTCTAGTATACTGTTTGGTGATTAGAGGGAAGAGACATCGAAGCTGATATAAATTAAACCGACAACTTTGGATTTGAATTTGCAGTATCAGACTTGCACGATCCTTCTGGGTTTTTTTTCTGAAAGGGTAAATTTCTGACATAATTCAAATAATTAGAGACAATGTGATGGTCTTTGGGCTTGTGTGTAAAAATGTGATTTTTTGAAAGAAAAAAATGGGTGAACACAACTCTTTGTGCATTGTTGTGAAATTGTTGTGAAACGTGAAATTTGGGGTCAAGCTACCAAGAGTGCACATCACACTTTAACAAAAAATATCATCAAATATGTCATTAAAATTGCACGCGTGCCGTACTGCTTCCAGAATGTTTTGAGGCGGAAAATTAAAATGTTCAGCGTCTTTCGTAATTTGGAAGAAGATTCTATTAACCACTGCCATTTGGAACAGGGAGAGAGGAGAGAGAAAGGAAACAGGGTGAAGAAATCATTTCTTCCCACCAAGTGGAAATGTCACACATTCAACAAATAATGTGTCGGGCAGTCAATTGAGTCTGTGTAAAGCGTGCATGGGCCGGATGGCGTGAAAATATTTTAAGTGCTGACGTCTTTTGGGCAATGTGTGAATGCCAAATTGCTTTGGAAATCCATTGGCAATTAGTGGTGTGGATGTTGTTGGTGGGTTGGGGGGGGGGGGGGGGGTGTAGGAAGGCCGGGGTGTGTAGAGTTGCACATTAACAGATAGGGCTTTTCTGTGGTATGAGTCATAAGAATCTCATTTCCCACACCACAATGTCTCATTTGAATTTTCACCCAGTGGGGATGTTCTTCAGTCATGGTCAGGCACCTTTGAGGAGATCATCTGAGATAAAAACTTTGTATTTGTGGCTGTGCATAAAGTAAATTTCAATGTCTTGCTGCTGTCCTTCTCCAGTGATTCTGCATTTCTTCTGCGTCTATTCTATATTCACTCGGCCTCCATTCTAAGTTCATTCTGCGTCCATCGTGCATCCATTCTGCATTTACTCTGCGTCAGTTTTTGCATTTATTCTGCGTCAATTCTTCATTCACTCTGCCTCCCTTCTGCATTCATTCTGTGCTCATTCTGCCTTCACTCTGCGTCCGTTGTGTATCCACTCTGCATCAATCTGCGTGCACTCTCTAACATGCACGTGCACCAAGCAGCAGATTTTGAATTGCGCCTGTTGCCCCCCCCCCCCCCCCCCCCCCCGTACACATTTCCAGCAGCAGAATAACTGTGAAGGGCATGTAGTAACAAATGGCTGTAAATAACCGAAATGATACTCTGCGCCGAGCTCATCGCCTCGCGAATCTAAACAGTAAAATAAGCATTCGTGAACTAGTTTACCTGCCATACGGTGCCTGAATGAATGATGGAGAGAGAAAAAAAATGAACCCCACAGCTGAGCAATATGATCTCAGGCAGTTTTTTCTTTCTTTTTTTTTCACCTCGGCCCGGCTAGCATAACTAAAGCTGGCTTCCTTCGTGCGGTCGCACTAACCCCCTGCAGCTAACCGGCCCGCTGCGGCTGATATTGCTTTACCGGTTTGAATCACGGAATTGGGATTAATTTCTGCCAGTGTCCTGCTGGCCGGGATAATGATAACCAGTTTGTGTGTGTGTGTATGTGTGTGTGTGTGTGTATGTGGAGCCAAGCATGTGCTGCGGCCGGCCGTGGGTTTGCGTGACAAGCAGAGATCTAGGTATGACACACGTGGATGGTATTACTATTAGACGGGAGTTAAATGGCAGATAGGTTTTTTGGGGGTTGTTTTTTTCTTTCTTTCCATGTACTGTAGATCACTGCACTGTACGTTTTAGTTCCCTCTCAATTGAATATTTGATGATCTCCAAGGTGCTGGTATCAGTCTGTTAATTTGTAGCTGATGACTGCATATGATGTTTGCTGTAGTCGTGGTTTATAAAGCTGCATTTTTTTTTTACTTCAATTGGAAAAAACAATTGTTGTTTTAGAATTTAGTCAATGACAAAATAATTGCTTTTGCATCCTGTTTTCCGATACTGACATATTGCAAATGTACCCTTAGTTTTCAAAGTGTACCTTGTCAAGTGGTTCACAGCAAAGTTGTATGTTCAGACTTGCATGTCATGGAAAACTCGCGACCATCTGTCTTCAATGTTGCAGGTACATTAGGTCCATGAAGTTCTCTCTTGACTGCAGCAGCAGTGAGGAGCAAGTTGGATCAATGACAATTGGTCAACCAGTGGTTGATTCGTGATGTATCTTGCACCTGCGCGCTCATATTAAAGTGCGAACGATCTTTAGTCGAGCTGTGGTCAAACACCTGTGCAAAGCCTGAATGTCTTGGCTTCCCTGCTGTACATTGCGATACTCACGGCTATTGATAACCAGCGATGTGACCAACCTCTGCAGGTTGGTTCCAAATAATTGATTAGACTAGTCCAACCATCATCGACTTGCCAAGGTTCGGGAGTAAGTTAGTCCAGCTATTGTTAGCTGTAGTCCTTGTGTGAACCTTCTCTAGGTTTGCAATTTTTGTATCATAGGCAAAAAACAAACAAACATGCAAAATTTAATTCTTGAAACCCATTCAGAACTGGCCCCTCGTATGAATTAATATTCATGCATGCAGATACTTTTTTAAATCAAAAAATGATCAGGGTACCAGTCTGGTATATAACAAAAGCAGTACCATGAGTGGTGCTTTTGCGATAGTCTGAGCCCCTGACAGGTCACTGATAAGGATGCCACATTTTCTAATCCACCTGGGGGAGCACTTTGACAATTGAAAATGGTTCCCGGTTAATATTCATGCTTGTAAATTTGTCCAAAGGCTCCACCAGCCAATTGGGGTGACCAAGTTTAATAGGAGCTTCTTCTTGCCGCGTAATGTAAAAGGCGGAGGGGGCCCCTACCAGTGCTTGGGATCCATCAGTGATCGTTAATTAGGTTGCGACACCTGTCCCACGTTCAGAGACGGGTGCCGACCGTGCGATCCTCCTGGTCTGGTGTGCGTTGATTCTGCCGAGTCAACAACCTGAGCCCCCCCCCCCCAGTGGAGCCACTATCTGCTTCTTAGCCGAGGTATTGCTGTTACCTGGATCCGTGGCATTTTTGATATGCTTTCTTCAGATTGAAACTTGTTTTTGGAAGAACTGTCTCCGTACCTCAAGAAGTTGCTTGCCGAAAGGTCCTTGGTTGTGACGGAGTCTCTCTTTGAAGTTCAAGAAGATTGTGATGTAATGATAGTGATGCTGCTGATAAGAATGAATATGATGACAATGGGGATGTAGGTGATGTTGCCATGACAACTGGAAATTGCTGAGAAAACAAATACCCAATTTGGTTTTGTTGATCTCTTCCAATGTTAGTTCCTCTGTCGGCCTGTTGGTTTGTCTGTCTGTCCCCATATTTGTTTTCCCGTATGACCTGTTATATGCATGAGTTCTTGTTTGACTCATCAAAACATTTGAGCCCTGACTAAATCGATTATATTACAAGCTCCCCCGCCCCCATGTGGTTCTCGCCCCTAAAACGCGTGAAACTCCTAGGGGGACAACTTGGAATGTTTAAATTAAGAAATCTCAAACTTTTTTTTTTTTTGGTTGTTGATTCAGTTACGTTCTGCCCCAAAATAATTCATAACAAGTCCTTCTGTTGGAACGGTGTTTTCAAGCCGTCTTCATTTCCTGTATTTCTCACACAATCGGCAGCTGATATAGATTTTCCTCTTGATCGGTGCCCCCCCCCCCCCCACCCAACGACCCCCCTCTCTCTGTCTTATCTGTAGGTCTGTAGCCAAGATGGCCCAACTCAATATACTCAATATATTCCCTCCCCCCCCCCCCCCCCCCCTCCACAATTGCTAGAGGGTACATGATCAGTTCCTGGGGCAGAATCATATAGTCGGTCATTGACCTGTAGTTGAGAGCTGCAGCTCTGCGAGTGCTTTGCTGCGTTGCCTGTCCCTGAGCCCCGTTACTTGGCAGGCCTCTGGGGCCCTTCCAATGTTTCTTGCTGACGGTAGGTAAGCTGCCATACGATCACTGGACACGTCTGCGTTTATTGCCAATGTGCTGGGGTTCAGCCGTGCATTCGTAATGCGACTGTGCTTCGACAAAATGAACTTTTTGGATAATTAAATTTTGTGGGATTTTGTTGTTGTTGTTGGTGGTTTTGGTGATGGGGAGCAATTGAAAGTGGGTCGTTGGGAATCATGAGCTGAATTTTGAGGGTTAAGGAACGGAGAATTTTGCAGCCTGGCCGCCATATTGTGAAAGTAACGTTTTTGGATTTTGTGCCGTGCAAAAATAAAAAATTGCCATGGACTGCTGAGTGTTCATAATTATTGATTGATAAAAAGACTTCACAAGTCGGCTCTAGAGGGTTAACGACGTTGATGAATTGAGGAAATAGAAAGATGATTTCCTTGAGCACCCATGGCCATTCGGCTGTTCGGTCCAAAGAAACTGACCTTGCAGAGTTGAGTGTCCTCCACATGGCCAGAGAGAAAGAGAGAGGGAGAGAGGGAGAGAGAGGTAAAAAAAGGAAACTCACTGGCCATCATGCTGGACGTTCCATTTCCGCATCGGCATGGCGATCGGCGATCAGATAAGACAGGCCTAAGTGAAGGGTAATTTGAAAGGCAAGGATCCAACAGCTATGGTTCTAATTTGACATGTGCAGTGCACTGTCAGCGTTGCGAACTTTGGCATGTCGTTGATGGGATGCTTCGTTTGAACATGGCTAAATTTCCATCAGAAATTGGCCTTGGATTTGATGGCGATGAACTGAAAATGTTTCATAACGGAGGTAACGAATCTTTGGTTCAAGTAAAGAAAAAAAAATACACCCACAGTTTTGAATTTGCTTTGAAATTTCAGATTGACTTGCTAAAGACTTTGTTTTTTCATATTTATAATGGTATATTTTCTTTCAATTTTTTGTTTGTTTCTGTGGAAATTCCGCAGTTTTTTGGGCAGGATACGTAAAGGCAATGATCTTTCAAAAAGATTTGGTGAGCACCTGACAGTAAGGGTCAGAAATAACAAGTAGGTCTATAAACTGCCTCAGTGTAGAATAAGGTGTTTTTGTTGTTGAAAAATTAAGTTGAAAAATCAAGTTAAAAATTATATTAACCCTAACCCCTTGGGTATTTTTACTAGAAAGAATCCTGAATCCGCCAAAATCCATC
>JAULKO010000099.1:255051-278574 GCA_032356045.1 Mediaster aequalis | reverse complement strand
AAAGTTAAAGTACAGGGACAAAGGAAAACACAAAGCATTGTCCTCGGAGGATATAGTAATGTACACATGTGTGTGCGTACGTGTGGCGTGCGCGGCTGCAGCATGCAAGGTGGCATTGTAGAGATGCACGTATTCTATCCACATGCACAGTGGGCAAGGCTTAATGAATCCATCTATTGCAAACAAGATTTTATTAACACAAAGCTGTTGCCGTAGTCAGGCTCCTGGAGGAATTTGGTTTTATGGAGGTGGTGATGGGTACCGGACCTATGTGACACTGTAGAGAGAGTTTCTTGGAAAGACAAAATGGCATTGATTTGATGCAAGATGTCACTTTTTGAGAAAAAAAAGTAGATGGAGGCAGAATTGTAGAATAGATTCATTGTGAGTCGCTTAGATAAGTTATGAAAGTTAAACAAGTTATGAAAATCTTTAGAGATTTTCCTGCAGACTGTTGTCAGTCAATACCAGCGTGGTGTTTAATGTTTTCTGCTCCTGGGCATTGTCAGCTGATCACAACATTGGCATTTTAAAAATAAAGATTTACAATCACATGTTTCAGATTCTTTTGAATTCGCCATATTTAAAACCCACACTTAACCTTTAAACTTCTTTTCTTTCTTTCTTTTTTTTAAGCTGGTGAAATTTTGATTCATGTGTGTAGTTGGAAAATTATCTTTGCCAAAATTGAAACCGATGGCCTCGTACTGTTAATCTTGAAGGATCTTGAATAACTCTGTTTGACAGTGACGTCACATTGCTAGGTCGAACACGGGTCCAACACAAATGATGTGCACCGCATCTGGGACGCACAAACGTGCAGTTTGATGCTTGGGTTGTGTCATCCGGGACGCGCTGCGCCAGCTGCCCTAGACAGGTCAAACTATTTTTTTTCCTAGAAATAATGCGAGTCGGCTAACAGCACTACTCAAAGATATCTTCTTTGTTTTTCTCAAAAACATCTTGTTGGTAATTTTGTAAGACTAGACTGTATCATCGGGCGTGTTTTTGTCGTCCAATTAGAAATTCTTAGAATTAGTTTTGGTGCACAGATGTGTTTCCTTTTGGATGGCCATGTGTTGTTGCACAGTTGTACACACTTGTGCTGTTGTTTTGAATCTTTCGTTCTTTTGTTGTGACGTTTCCAAGAGTAACTATTAATTATTTCCTTGTTCTCTGAGAAACACAGAAGTTTTGAAGGCCGTATTTTTGGGCCTGTTCAGTTTAAGTGCAGCATGTAGAAGATGTTTGAAATGCCACATGTAATCCACTGTGAACATGTGTAGAATTCCTCACAACTCATTGATCACGAACTGGAATCATGTTCGGTCCATGCTTATTGGGGGGAAAAATGATATTGAATTGTTATAAGTTGGGAGTTTGGACCATGAACTTGTGTCCAGACGGCATGGTGGAACTTGTGAAGTTAAGCTGAAGATATTGAGTCGACTGATACATTTTTGAGAAGGGTTCAAATTGTAGGGTTTCAGATGTTTAATGGACGGTATAAAGGCATATTGCTTATAATGATAGTAATAATAGCAATGTGGACATTTATTAGTGTAGTACTGAAGTATCAAAGCCATTCACATGATACCATTACCCCTGATGGATGAGCTTGCATTCAATCCCTGAACTATCTCAACTCCCTCAGGAGCATAGACAGCCATGTATAATAGGCAGCCTAATGAGGCACTCTGAACTGTAATCAACCATGCTACTCATAATACTTCTTGGTGGAGGGAAGCAAATGTGGTAATGTTCCATGCCCAAGGGCGCAAGCACCTTCGCTGGGCTTTGAACCCACGACCTTAAGACTATAATGTATGAGTCAGGCTTGCTATAAACCATCTATGTATTGCCATGAATGTTTGTAGGGAGTATTATTGATCGACATCGCCGAGACGATCAGAAATCAATGCATTTGCTGTTTGAAATATCTAGTTTTTTTATGAACTGAGTTTTCCATTTGACATCAGTCAAGCAGTTAGTTCTCCTTGAGGGGCTCGTTTAGCTGGTAGTTGGTCTGTTTGGTAGTTTTGTATTCTCAGTCGCAACAGCGGCCTTTCAAGTCAGATTTTTCTTTTCATTTTTGATGTCATGCATGCTGCTTATTTCAAATCAAAAGTGGTTGCGCCAATGAGCTGTGTGTGTCCTTCGCTGTGTAAAAAAAAGAAAAAGAAAAGAAATACCAGAAAAAAACCCAAAACATGAGCGCCCTTCCAGTTGTGTAAACTGACAAGTTGTGATAAACCCAACAAAAATGTCGATTGTGACCCATGTATAATTCACAGAGAACGCCCTCAGCAATGAGCAGCTGACCTACCTGAAGACGACAGGGCTTGACAAGTCTGTCTGTATCGCCTCTCCAGGCCTTCACGCCTACCCGGGCGGCTATGCCGTCATGCCGCACGGACTGCAGCCGGCCGTAGACCAGCGCCGCACCGCCGGCTACATTCCGTACTCGTACCCGGACTACGGCTCGGCGGGGCCGGCGGCGACCCTCCGGGCGGCCAACTCGCAAAACCGGAGTGACGGCGGCACAGCAGTGACCCAGCACCAGCAGGCGGACTACAGCAGGGAATACCACCAGGCAGCTGGTAATGTTGCCCCCCTTCTCCTACTACTCTGTGAAGACGCCTAGGGACACGCCCAATTCGTAATTCCAAACCGTCATACACACACATACACACACACAACTTGCATGGTTTCCATAGAAACACTTGGTAATCATGGATGCCTTTTGTTAGCAGTCAGTGTAGCTGTATAAAGTATAGGCTTATACAATCCTAGAGAAAGCTTTATCAACTTCTTGTAGTCGGGTTCCCCAGGCAGAACTTTAGGTAACACAAGTCTGAGGAATACATACGGTTCTCTGTGCACTTTTTTTTGATCAGAGTTGCTGGGTCAGGATGCCACATCCATGCATAAGATCGTGATAGTTTTGTCCGTGAAGCACGGTATTGGATATCGGTGCCTTTTATGTCTTCCTTGTGGTAGTTGTTCTAAGGAACAACAGTTGTAGACCGCATACCCGCGGAATGATATATTTTTTTCCGCCACCAAAGCCCCGCTCCGTTAACAGCTCATCTTCATGGAATACCTTGCATGGATTTAGCATTCCTGCTTGAATCTAGCTTTTCTTCCGCAACACTCCATTTTGGATAGTCCTAACATGTAGTGTGTGTGTAGTGTGCGTGCTCTTCTGTTGATAGATCATTTGATTAGAATGTAGTGTGCTGACAATAAAAACAAAACCCAAACTCATCCCTCTTCATGATGCCAAGTGTGACAGTTTGTTTGTTTTTTTGTCAAAGGTATTTTTGCTTGGGGAGCAATCCTGTGGTATGTTTGTCCAAATTATTTCAAATCATCCAGCAATGAGAGATTCATCTAAAAAAACCCTGTTTCTGCCCTGGTAGAGAGATAGGGTCAGCCGGAATCATTATAAAAAATGTTAGAGATGTATCACTTGTCAACTCTACCACAGGTTGCACCCACTTGTAGATTTCATTCACCATTCACTAATTTCAGGTAGACACAAGACAGTGACAAATTGAGTCCAATGTTCCAAATGTTTATTTGAAACCACCCGTTTCTTCGAAAAGCAGTGGTATTCTTTTTTTATTAGAGGATAATGTACTTGCCGATTTCCAGATACGTGTGATTTTTGGTACTTGTAGTTGATGTCTCTCTTGCTTTGACACCTTGCTCCCCTTTGCAGTGATGAACTCCCCCTACGCTCAGCAGAGTTACGCCCCCTCCCCCTCGCCGGTCAACAACCGCAGCGGCTTCAACGTGAACAGCAGCCCTGGGCCCATGGACCTGTACGCTGTCGCTACGACCCAAGCCGAGCAGAATGCGATGACCAGCAACTTTGTGCCGGCCGTCAGCCCGCAGCCAAACAGCTACGGCATGGGACAGGTAATGGTCAAAGATGATGCGTAATCGTACCTCTTTCTGATTTAGAAAGAGTACGACGTCTCGATGGTGGTAGGGTGGAACAGTAAAAAGATTATAATTTCAAATGATTGAATCGTGGTGACCTGTTGACCCCCACCCCCACCCCTATGAGACGTGACGTCATTAATGCTTCCTCGTTTTAGCATGGGATGGAGTGGTGATACCATTACACCCTGCCAAACATCAAATCATTTAATTTTGTTTATTCATTTTTTTTAATGAAAGGTGACTTGCTCTAAAGACGACAACATCCTATTGGTTTCCGCATCGTTCCTGACAGATTTGCTTAAAAATTCACCTCATTAGATTCTGATAAGTGTAGGTGTATGGAGAGGAATGACTGTAGCTATAGGACTCTCAAATATAGAATTTTTAGGAATTAAAAAAAAAGTAATCGGCAAACCTTCAAAAAAGTCAGCAAACTTTTGAAACGTTTCTTTTGTGAAGACGTTTCAGTTGTGCTGGAGAATCCTCCGATGTAGTCAAGTCAAGTTTTTTTCCAAATTCTGAAGGGTTGGCCCCCCCCCCCCCCCTCCTTAAGAAATTTCCCTTGGAAAAAAAAAGAAAAAAAATAGAGGGATTGACGACATCTCTACTCTCTTTCTCTCTTTCTCATTCCCCCCACTATCCCCTTTTTGCAATGTCCACGCCCGGTCCTCGCATCCCAATTCTAGAAGGTAACGTCACGTTCATTCTACATAAATTTTTTGTTGGTTTTTTTTCCCTTTTTTTCTCCCCTCTTCAAATTTGATTCATTGTTTTTTTAACAGCTGGCAAGTGTTGTGAACTAGAATTCTGTTTAATATATTTATTGATATATTATAACCCCACCTTAGATTAGTGTAATCCATACAAACCTAACCGCAGTCTTTTTGACTTTTTTTGTTGTTTACGTGTTGATATATACGCCATTTTTTTGTCGTCTACTTATGCACTCATTGTAGTGTTTAGCTGGCTTGCACTGCACTAACCACGTTTGCTTTTTCCCCCAGAAAAAAAATCTCACCTACAAAAAAAGTTTGAAAAAAAATATAATTCAAAACTAAAGCAAGAGTTGTGCAGATGCTTTCTTGAGTTGTGTATGGTGACGTATCCCCTCCATGGACGCCATTTTGAATTTGTGAATAGCTTCTTTTGATAGTAGCTATATGACATCAGAAGCAAACTGTTACTGGTTGCAGTGTGTACCTTGCAATGCATGTGGTATGAAGTCACGGTAACAATGGAGTTTCTTGTGGTTGGATCATCTTCAAGTGTGGTATTTCCCCACCCCCCTCCCATCTCATGCGGTAGTCCTTCTGAATATCATCCTAGTTCCCATTTGAATGGCTTGGTTCATTGAAATATGCCGCGAGAGCTCATTGAAAATTCAGAGCACGTTTGATGTTTTATCAAGTTTGATGTTTTATCAAGTTGGACGTGTTCTTAACAAAAATACATTTTTTATGAAGACAAAGGTAGAAATGATAATACTTCTCAATGGCCGTGGTTCAGATTGACGGATAAAGAATACAGGAGGGGATTGATGTATCGGAGCAAAACAATTGGGAGTAAACAACCCCCCCCCCCCTCCCCCACATTGTAATGTTGACTGAATCTACATTGGAGACCATAAGAAGACAAGTGACATATACGCGTCTATATATGAATGTGACATCATACCCATTGTGTTTGCCCACAAACACAGTTCGTTGTTTCGCCACTTTCATGCACATACGCGTATGCCGTTCATCTTCTAATGGTCCCTGTTGTGACCCAAATGGGAACTGAACCCGGCCAGGCCAGAGCAGTGGAAGGGTCGGGTGGTACTGGCATGACCATCCATGTCAGAAGAGCGAATGGGAAAAACAGGTACAGGCTGGTTGAGGCTTGTTTTGAGTGATGATAAGTTATTGCCGGCCATCCCCCGCTGAGATGACCTCTGATGCACCATGCCACTTTATGCTCGTTGGGAAAGAAAAACATGGTATTGGGCTCTGCAACAGCTTCAGGGCTTAGTTGCATCATTATTGTTTGTAAAAGACATTAATTACTGGTTGCCATGGGGATCCAGTCCCTGTTTCCCCCGGCCATCTGTGAAAGTTGTGATCATTGACTCCGATTCTGTATCGTAAGCGCAAAAATGACCAGCCCACGGGAACGAGGATAACCTGGCTGTCATGGAAACTAGAAGAACAAAAGTTCAGGCAAACACCATCCATCGAAGGGCCACATTGATTGACAGTTTTTGATGCTTCATTTTTTCCTCTCCTTTTTCCCCCTTCCCCGACTTTTTAAATATCCATCTCATCCCTTCCACCCCTCGTCCCCTTTTTCAAATAAAAAAAGAGAGACGATTTGTTGACCATCATGTTGTTATTACCATTTGTTCCATCCATCCCCTCCAGGCACTGATTGCGCCCAACTTCCCTAATGTCAATGGTTATACTATGCAATGAGCTAGCCGAATGAATGAATGCACCACCTCCTCAGGTATACTTTCCACTCTACATTCTCGGGTCTATGACCTTTTCACCTTATTTGTGCTGCAACCTGTGCTATGGAATGACCTTTCCGTTGTCGTATTGTGGCCGCGCCCTATCACCTTACCGCTGTGACCTCTCGCCTTCTGTAGCTGCATGCCTCATCCTTGCTTGTCCATCCAAATCTGTGTGCTCCCGTAAATGTTTGTCTGTGACCTGGAGTTCCTGCACAGCAGTGACCTCTCCGGTTCTGACCCCTGACCCTGTGTAATATGACCCTTGTGTGACCTTTGTGTACCAGTCATTCCCTAAAGTGACCCATCTTGTTCCTTATTGTCGTACTGTGCTTTATGTGTGTTGTGAAAAGGACCACATTTCATCATGTTTTGGATTGTCTAGTGCCATCTTTCATCTGTTTGTTTGTCTTCTTTTAGCATGTGCTCGTTCTTGAACTTCAAAGTTTTTGTTGTTTTGTACGCACCTTTAAAGTTAAACCTTGTAGCTGTGAACAGTTTTCCTCGTTTGTCTTGTAGGTGGCTTAAAGTCGTTTGTCCCCTTCTTTTGTAATTTGACGTCATGTTTGTCCCCTTCTTTTGTAATTTGACGTCATGTTTGTCTTGTCTCTCACCGTTTAACATACCTGTCTAGTCTGTGACCTTGACCTTGTTTAGGAAGATCCTTACCTTTGTTCCTCATCTGTGTAAACCTGTGCTTTCACATTGCTTTGTTTGCCTGCCTCCCCCCACCTCCCCCACCTCCCCCAACTTTACACAGTGTGTTCTCGCATTTATTACTCTTAATTACACTGTAGTGACATTTCACTGATCCCAAGACCCTGATTGCTTCTGTGACCGCTAACCTTGCTCCATTTCTATGTGCCGTTGTACCCAATTTTATGTTTTTCTTTTTGTTCACTAGACATCCATTTCCGCCGACTTTGCACATAAGCTGTGGTCTGTGTCCTTTAATGACTGTCATCAACCTTAGTGATTGTGGACAGGGAGAAGCATGCCTTCTCTCCATTCAACAATTTTGTTCTCCGTTCTGATTTCTGAATGCAGCGTGCAGTCTATTGTAACTAAATTAGTTTTTACTGCCATGCCTTGTCTCCTTGAAAAGGCCAAAGAAAAAGTCCCAGGTTACTAGACCTCTGCACCCTGCGTCACTTCTAAAAAAATTTGCATCGGCTGTTTTGAATTACTTTGGGGGTTATTTTATTTGCAGCCTTAAATGCTTTGGCCATTTATAAGTTGGCTGTGCATTAATCGGAATGCTCTTTAAGCAGAGGGTGTGAACATTTACCCCTGACCCTCCAGACTTTTGTGTGTAAAATTTGTCTGGGTTCTTAATAATGCCAAGAATCAGGCAGAATTGTTCAAAAATTTTAACAACGCTATGCAAGAAGCTAATTAGAAACCCGCGACTTTCCAGGCCTTCTTTTTTTTCGTCAAACAACCATTTCTTTACTTATTGAAACTGCATGCCGTCACTGCATGATGAAGCTTTCCCCAAGGCTGCAGAGTTGTAATCCAGCCAATCACAAGTCAAATTCCAAGTAAGGTCACAAGCTACAGGGGATGAACAATGACAAAGGAATGCTTTTGTCACAGTTCACTCGAATAGCTTGTGATGTGACTTGTGATTGACTTGTGATTGCTTGATTACAACTCTGCCAGTCTGCCTTTGATGCATGGTTTCCATCAGTGTGAACATTCAGTCTCGATGCAGTTACATGCCTTGATCAGATGCTGCTCAAGTCTGATTGTTAGAGTTCACTCGTGCCTTGCATTGGGTGCTTTTTCATTGTAAAACTCACATACGTGTACCTGGAAGCTCAGCTCATCTGCTAAAATTAACATGTGACTCGTTTCTGGTTGACTTACAATGTCGCCCTTTGTAAAGCTGCCATCCTTGGAGTAGACTGGTTCCCGTTCCCTCCATTATCGTTCTGACCTTGAATATGGGGACTAGTAATGGGCAATACTAATTAGCATGCATTCCTCTGGGTGTATGCTAATTAGGATTTTTATATTGATATATACCCATAATGCAATGCGACGTTCTCAACCGCTGCAAAAACATGCCAAAACACATGCATGTGCATTCAACAACAACAAAACATTCTCCATGATTCAAACCCATTTGCGAGAATGGAAACAGCATCCAACTCTTAAAAATGGGATATTATTACAGCCCTTGCACAAACGAGGGCCACTCAGAAGCACCAAAGACTTACCAGCTACCGGTCCCCACATTTTGGGCAGCGGGAACAAGTCTATCCTTGGATTTCTGAAGTCAATCTGATACTTACTGACTTGTGAAAACTCTTTGACGGCTTGCATACAGCTTCCCTGCACAATTGTCATTCACATTTTATTCTGTAGTTTGAGTCGGTCAAATGTATTTGATGACCCTGCTTTGGAAAATAAAAAAAATAAAAAAAATATAAAAAGAGGTCAGAAGAAGGCTCTGTTTGGAGTAGTGGGTCTGTGGTTCTCAATGGTGAGTCTAGACCAAAATGTTTTGCTGGGGGGGGGCATTGAAATTATCTTTTTTGGAAGGTAACCTGATTTTTAATTTTGTTTTTGACACGTTCCAAAAAGATTTCATTTTCTAACACAAAACGAAAAAACATTCAATTACCAGTTACAATGTTGATTGTTTATCTCCTGATTTTCACGGTCATGTGCTTATAACTTACAGATTGATCCTTTGTGGAATTTTATTTTTGGAGAAATGATGACATCGACAAAGAAATTTTACAAATTGTGTGTATTACACACAGCGGTATGGTTTTTTCTGCTGCCATAATGTAGCCCGACTGCCCCTGGCCTCGAAAAACACTCCACTGTCTCTGGACATAACACATTCAGTAGAGTCTGTCGAGCTATATAGCCCAACTACCTCTGGCCTTTATACATACTCCACTGTCTTTGTACATAATTATCACTCCAAGTAGAGTGTGTTTGAAGGCCAGAGGCATTTGTGCTGGGCACGTGGTCAACACCGTTTTTGACAGCATAACCAGTGCACTTTGTCATTATTTTCTCTCAAATGAGAGCACATTGAGCACGTGAGCAAGATCAATTGAATGGCCCAAGTTGCTTTGAGATTAATGAATGAATGAAGATCGCTTGTCATTAAAGCCAGCATATTTTTCTGATTATTCCCCTGTCCTGCAGACTTATGGTGGTGCCAGTCAGACTTACAACCCCCTTGTCCATGGCCGGAACTACTGAACAGTTTTTTTTTTTATTGGAACGGAGTGAAACAAGAACTCGACAAGTATACTAGTGCGTCCAAATGGCAGCAAGATTCGTCACGGCTCATCCCCGGCAGATCGTCCAGCCAACGGGCTTGTTTTTTGTGGTTTTTTTTTTAAACAACACTTGTTTTGTATAATTCCATGGATTTTTATTTTAAATGGACATCCACACAACCCGTGTGTATGTGTGCGTGTGTGAATCATGTATATTGAACAATCAATTTTGGCTCTGGACTCTTTTGAATGAGGATCGTTTCATAATCATGTTCAAGAAGACAAATTACAACCCAAATTTTTGTGTTTGTGGTCCTTATTCTGCGCACAAGCACAGTAAACTAGAAGCACTGGAGCACGCGCTGTGTTCGGATGCTGTTTTTTTCTTTTTGAAATGTAAAAGCCTGGTTCTTAATTCCTATTGTGAAGTTTTTATTTTGTGTTCATGCCTACGGCTGTTGACCAAAGTTGATGGAGGAGATGGGATTTGGGGACCGGGATGGGGATTGGGATGGGAAGGCTAAAGGGGGAAGGGAAAGGGTGGGGAGGGGAAGGGTGGGGAGGGGAAGGGTGGGAAGGGGAGCAGGTTGATTGCGGGAGCTTTACTTTTGGCTAAAGGCAGAGGGAGTGCAGTAAAGTTTTAAAAGCTAAATTAAACAAATACATTGTGTGGTTATTTAAGTGGTAAAAATAAAAGTGCAAGTTGATGGTATGGCCATTTTTTTATCAGTTTGTGTGATAATGGCCAAAAGATATTTGCGAATTATTGTGTCATTTTTTGATCTTTAAGAAAGAAAAAAGAATAACAAGTTTTTTGCTCTTAAAACTATTATTAATGTAGCTTGCGATGGAGAAATCTAACTGTCTGAGTTGATACAAAAAGTGATAAAAAGTAGTTTGTAGCGATGTAGTGCCGTAGTTGTATTAATACTAGTTATAGCTTTGCAGTGAATATGGGTGTAGTGGTTTCTGTGTAGAAATGAAGTACTTTGGTAGTGGAACTGCTGTAGCGGTAAATCAGAAAAAAATTCAATCGTAACATACCAACACGATGAAAAGTGTGGGTAGTTTCTTTGATTTTTTCTTTTTTTTAATTTTAAGTTTCACCTTTTTAAGTTTTAAAATCTGATTATTGTTAATATGATATTATGAAGTAAGTTTTAAATAAAATCTTGTAAAGGTATTATGCCAGAGTGCCAATGATGTTGACGGTGTATCCCAAAGATAATTAAAATAATTGATGAATAATTGATGCGAATTTTTGTCATGTTTTAACTTAAAAGCTCTTTAATATAAGTATACTTTGCAGAAAAAAACCAAAACAAATAGTAAATTATGCTAAGAGAAGAGCGTATCGCTTTTAATTTTTTTTCTCAAAACGGGGAACTCGGTACAAAATTTAGCAACTCATAGGCCTGGTTTTGTTTTTGGTTGTTTTTTTTTTAGAGGTTAAGAAGAAAAAACATAATTAAGTTATGTGCTGTTCTTTTTCTATTGTGTTTTTAACACATTTCTATTCTCTCTAGGTTTGCTTAGATAACCATTAATTGGTCATTTTAAACAAAAGAAATTCTATGCTTGGGTATGTGCCAAATATTTCTCTTATCTGTGAGGCATTCAGTTCAGCTTTGTGTGTTTTCATGAAACAGCAGTAGATTTTTTTTCTTTATTTTGCAAATAGCAGTAGGACAATTCGTACTTGCATATATTCTCTGTACATTATGACCAAATGGCAAAGGAACTTCATGCAGTCCTTGGTGCGTGGGACCGGATTACGGTGTGTGAAATACCCGAGGATTTCACCAGAAAGTCGGAACGGTGGTCCAACGCCAGAGGCTGATTTCTGGAAACGTTGTGCAGTTATGGTTGATATATGCAGCATTGAGATTGTGCCCAGAGTACGCCGCAAAAGGTTGTGCATGTTGATGCATTAGGCGATATACCGTAGTGTTCACTTTTGCGGAGATATATATACGAACAGACGTATGAAGCTCAATTCTGCCTATCAACCATACACGTTTGGATAGCCCAATCTATGCAGTACGCATGCGTAGTGTAAAACATAAAAAAAGTCCAAGTATTTTCAAAGAAAAATGTTCTCACTCCTAAATTAGTGTTTCTTCATCAGATTTACAGTTCTTGGTAGTTGTCAAGTCATATTAAGGGCAAAAAAGTGGCGGTGAGATATGGAATTCTTTCCGTAGTCTCTTTTCCAAAAGGACAATAGCAGCGAATTCCCATACAAATGTGTATGGTTGATAGGCAGAATTGAGCTTCAATCGTCTGGCTGCATATATAACTCCTTTTGCGACGTACGCAGCTCGGGCATTCACCTCCAAACGTCAACTTGTTGACCTCTTGTTGACAATACCTAAAGCCCATTTCGACACTTAAGGAATTGGGTGACACCGACAGCAAAATGCAAGCGGATATATGCCCAATCTACTTTTAGTAATTAAGTGACTATTTTTGTTGATATTTTTCCACTGAATTTAGATTCTATTTATTGTTTTAAAAAGAAAATGGATTTCCCTGGCTGTTGCAACGTTCGTTGGATTGGAATGTGCTGTTCGGAAATTGGAGAGAAAGCCATGAAATTCAAGGGGGAAAACATGTAAATATGTCGGAAGAATTTTGCATTTTATGTGTTTACACAAGGTAGAAATTCATTGGGAAAACATCAACAAAATCATTTTTTTTTATTAGATCAGAATGTTTTGCGCCATCATCAAACCCACTGCTCGGTTGAAGTAAGAAACATTTACTGCCATCGTGTGTTTTCATCAGAAACATGAATTTTCTTTTTTTATTTGTAAAGTCCTTGTACAGTTAGAAATCCAACCTCTTTTCGTACAGCAATACTGGAGATTATTTCAGACAAGATTTTGATTGCCAATTCCTGTGTTCAGTGTCTTCGTGGTTCGTTGAGATCGATTGCGAATTTGTCGTTTTTCTTGGTTGTTTTGAAGCCCCCGTTATTATCACTTGTGTTGTGTTGATAGTAAACCTGGCATCTATGCATAGCTTAAAAACCGTATTTATTCCTTTCTTTTTGAAACTTCTGTGAAGTTAGACCACCATGAACTGTCAAGTAATTCTCAAGTTTATTGGATCATTGGAAAAAACGAAAGCCTTAAAATAATTGTTGAGCATGAAACATCTCGAGTTCAGCTATATGTCCGTAGATTTAGTTTTCTACGGATTCTGGCAAATTTGGCGCATGAGAAACTGCCAGACTTCTGTGGATATCTTGGACCAAGAAAATTGACTTGTTTTTGTTGTGAATGGGATAGCTAGATTAGCCGGGAAAGTTTTGTTCTTTTTTTTCCCCCTGCACTGCAGAACTTGTCAGAAAAGCGCCTGCACACGGAAAGGAAACAAATGATGTATTCAGTTTTTATTTTACCAGAAAAAAAAGAAGAAAAGATTCCGGAACAAATTGTCCAATGAAGTGATCTTTTTAATATATGCATTTCTATACAAATCGGTTGTTTTACGAACACGATAAGTCCCATAGTAGCTGGAATTGTGTAGTCCTGTCAATATTGCCGTCTCGTCGTCAACGCGGTGAAGCAAGGTAGTGATTTTAGTAGATGCATCAGTGTTTGTGTGTGCATGTGCGTGTGTGTACCTGTGTAAAAAGAAAAAAAATCTCACTCTACCTCTGTCAATATATCATAAATAAATGAATATCATTTAAACAAAATTGAATGAATATAACGAAGGGAAAAAAAAGTTGGTGTTTTAAAATCTTGTACAGTACAGCACAGTGTTGTGGCAAGTTTTAGGGCAGGCGTATATTTGGATTGCCAATATATACATCCCGTTTGATTTTGGAAAGATGTTCCACTCTTAAAGTCCGCCATCATTATCTGGTACACCTAATTTTACCTTTGTAAAGGCCGAAGCAAAAAAATAGTATTGAATCTCTGAATCATATGCTGTGAGAACATTTCATCCCTCTATACAAGTGAATCTGACACAAACAAAATTGTTCATTTCGGGGCAGACAAGGCGTTTCAGCAATACGCTAGATAATTCAAGATTTCAAGTTCAGCAAAATATATATATATTGCTATATAATGATATATGCCATTATATACCGTAATATCTATATATATATATATATTTTGGTTGATTTCAAGGGGGGGAAATGCACAATTGCTGAAGCTGTGAAATCACTTTTGCTTTGATAACTTTTCCAAGAAGCAGTTATCGTATACTTTTACGCAAAGGGAACCATTGCAAGGATCTTTGCAAAGTAACTGTTTTCAATAATTTCCCCTCTTGTTAAGGGCTTTGCTTGGCAAAAAAAAAGTTTTGCAGTTCGTGGAAGGCAGCAAACAAATGTTGCTATGGCACCCAGAGTATTTTCCAAAATGGCGGCACCATTCTTAAAGCAGAAAGCACTAACAACAGAACCAAAACTGACCCGTGTTGGCTCTTAACGAATGAAATCTCTTCAGCGAAATCCTACAAGCTCACCGTCATTTGTCGACCTGATTTTGTCCAGCAAAATGCCAGTAAAGAAGTGAAAATTTGCAACGATAATGAACTTGAAATGAAATACCGTGGTACAAGCGCAGATAGCAGTCATGTGGCCTAAAATGTATTTAACCAAAAACAAACAAACAAATGCAGTTTAAGAAAACAAAGTTGGACAACAGTACAAAAAACTTGTATAAACAACATTAGTGTAGTGGTGCTGGTTTCTTCTTTTGCTTTATGGGGTCCATGGTATATCGGTATGTATGGCACCTATATAAATATTATATAAACAAAATATCTGCTCTTGTACTGCAATTAAGAATCTAATAGTAGTTTTTATTGGTAGATTTGTCGAGAAAAACAAAAAAACAACATTCAGGGAATTCTATATGGATGCATTGTAATGCTATTTTTCCATTTTCTGCATGTAAATGCTTTAAACAAATATGTCAATACACTGAAGTAACTTTTTGTAAAGGAATTTGTTCCCTTCCATGTTTTGATTTTATCTATAATATTAATAATTGATTGTAATTCTAGTTTCTGGGAATGGTTGATATATTTTTTAGCATTTTTTAGGATATTCAAACACGTAGCTGTGTGTAATGTAGTGGTTTTTTGAGAGCACTCGTAGAAATGTAGACGTAATGTTAAATCTGTCAGATGTCTTATGTAGAAGTTAGAATGAATTTTCAACAAATCATGTGTACAGTGAATTTTGTTTTTTTAAATAATAACAATAAGGGAAAAAAATTGAATAGTTAACAACTCCAGTGATCAGAAATAAGCAAATCCCAGGGGGGGCAATCCAGACACAGAATGTATAT
Organism: Mediaster aequalis; assembly: GCA_032356045.1. Classification (NCBI taxonomy): domain Eukaryota; kingdom Metazoa; phylum Echinodermata; class Asteroidea; order Valvatida; family Goniasteridae; genus Mediaster; species Mediaster aequalis. The sequence goes on along the minus strand of JAULKO010000099.1, from coordinate 263,575 downwards.
TTTGTGGGCGTGTCCTTATAGGATGTAACCAATCGGCAGCTGTTTTTTAAGAACCAATGAGAACAGGGATATGAAATATGCTAATTGCAACACATTGTGGAAGCTGGATTGGGCTCCCCAGGACTTTACTTGATCGCACCGACAAGTAATTGTAAAAGAAACAAAACAAATGCAGCTCTGGAAGTTAGGACGGTTTCCCTCTTCACTGTTCAGTTAGGTGGGCGTTTAATAATCTTTTACCTGATTGATCTAGTGTGTGATTCTACAGTACAATAAAAAAAAATAGACAGAAAGAGGAGATAATGACTGAATCTTTGCACATTTTTGTCATATCAACATCTACAAAATGTCTAAGGTTCAGTACATCTAGGACACCTATCATTGAAGCAGTGGACGATCGGGAACGGAGTGCTTCCAGATTTGTACAAAATGAGGAAATTTAAAAAAAGGAATGTGGGACACTTGCAATTGTCAATTAATCTGATTCATGCTACCTTAATATCGCCCACTCCAGACGCCAATTGTAAAACCAAAATTTATGTGACGGGTCAACATTTTTTACGGAAATTTAAAGAAAGAGTAGCTGACTAGATTTCAGAAGTAGATCTTTGAAAAGAGAAGGAAGAATCAGAAGATTTTAACAACAAAAATGCTAAATATTATGTGAAAAATCATTTCAAATTGTTGTTTTTAATATGAAAAAAATGTTGAAATGGATAATAAATTAATTTTATCTATACCTGTATATACATTAAATACAAACCATACGTTTTTACCACTGTACATGCCGCAGGCTGTTCATACACTGCATGCGGAGTGTTGCAGAACGGCATTAAAATAAGGAAAAGAGAGAAAAAAAGAGAATTATTTTTTAATACAAGAAGAGTTTGGGGGAGTAAACACGAGGCGTAGATTCTTGTAGATCCAGAGTAATACAAAATCAGGGGTCAATTTCATCTGACTGCTCGGCAGGCGACACAAGAATTTATTTATTAGCAAGCCATTTTGTTTGCTTACCATTTCTTCATGGACACGCCAACCAACGGTGTGTGCCCACCAACGGTGTGTGCTGTTCTGGCTGGCTGTCTGCTTTGAGCAGGTTGGCCCCCCAAAAAATAATTCACTTAGCAACATTCTGGGATTCTGCTTAGCAGCCATTTGGGATTGACCCACCAGATCATAGTGATTCTTAAGGTAGCTTGATTCAAGGTCAGGTCAGAGGGTAAAGGTCAAATGGATGCCTTCACAAGAGTAGTTTTACTGTGGAACTTAATGGTTTAAAATGTATAAAATGCTGGTTGATTGTTTGTTTTTCTATCCTCTATTTTCTCAAGTAAATTTCTCTTTCTCTTGAAGTTCGACTCCTGCCTGTCAACTTTATTCTGGGCATTTAATGAAAGTCTGTGTGCATATGGAAATGTGATTTGCAATGGCCGTGTGACCTTACTGGTCACATGACCTAAATGGTCACATGACCTTGTGTTTGACTGTTTAAAAAAATGGACAAATACAGCAAAGAAAGCCAGAATCATATCGTACGAGTAGTTGGAGAATTAAATCGATAAAATTTTGTCTCATTCAAACAGATTCCTCATTTTTGAAAACCTTCTGAATTTGTAACTGCTTCTTGCGCAGGATATATCTTTTGGGCGGTACAAAGAATTGCCCACGAGAAAAAAACTGCTCGCATTTACTGTCTTGACAAGATTTGATGAAATGAACTTTGAGAAGGAGTGAACTGTTTATTTCGAGGTGTTCAACAAAGATCCAACAAAAACAGCTAAAGGTTCCACAGTGAAACTCCGTTTCCATTTCAGCCATGTAGCTCTGTGCAGGGCGGGCAGAACCGATTCATCAACTCGTTGGCAGTGCCCAGTTTTACTTTCACGGTGTGGGGGCGGGGCTCGTTGAGAAGAGGGAGTGATAGATGTCTTGATTTAAATGCAATCTTTCTTAAGCAATACTGTATGACTAGTTCTACCTCCAGCAACCTGCAACCTGTTGAATCTTCCATTAAACCTGAGAGCGAGGCTAGCACATGCACATTAGGTTCACACAGCGCCATTTTGAAAACACTAATGATAACTAGACATTATGATCTGCTTTCGAATCAACATTGTAATTCTCTAAAACTCTCATGAATTTGTTGATTTTTTTTTCTTCATTGTCATTAATGTTTTACTTTTGGTCGCTGCCCGTTACCGCACCATCACATGGCTGGAAAGGAAATTAGAACTGTAACGTGTAGAACTATGTTGAAAAAGTTGGACATCTTTCATACGTCACTAGAAAGGTTTTTCGTTTTGTGAACATTTTTTTAAAAATCCAAAGCTGTTTTTATGATTATTTATATAAAAAACGGCGGCTACTGGTGCAATTTTTGTCAGGACCAAGAAATAATGTCGGAGGACACGTGAGATCAAGCTCTAATTTGATATGCACATTTTAGTAACTTATGCTAGTTAGTGACATGTATATTCAAATTAAATCAGGTGTCACATGTTCTCTCCAAGTACCCCTCAGATTAAAAAAAAAAAAACCAGAAGGAAAGAAAATTAGTCTCAGAATCATATTTAAAATGCTAGACAGAATTAGGTTTTGCCAGATGCAGTGTACCAGTTCGAAACTAAATTTCACAGAGTTGAAGGGCCATTTTTAACCGTTTCATACAATGGGTGTTTTCTTTTTGTTTCTATCGTCATTTTTGTACATTTTTTCTGTAACTTAAAAAAAAATACAAAAAAATGGAATGTTCTAAATAATAAAGCATTTATTAATTGCAGGTGACAATTTTTGTTGTTTTTTAATTTGGGGCCTCTGTAGATTTTTTTGAATTTCTTGGGAGAGTTTGAATGTATTTTTCATACTTCTATTTAATGCTCTTTTAAGTTTATATTGTACGTTTTTAAACCAAATCTGAAAGATTTTCCTATCTTGTGTCAAAACTGAACTAGGTTTTTAGTAGTTTGTTTAATTGGATCGGAATCCGCACAAGTAATGAATCCCAGTTGATTCAGATTTGTTTTTGAGTGAAACGTCCCATTTGGTTGGTTCTCGCTCAGTTAGCCAATGACAGACAAGCGGTAGGAAAATCTCTCAGCTGATTGGCTGGCAAACAAACTTTTTTTTTTTAATGGTCAGTGCACTCTCTCCCATAAAGCAGTAAGTAGATCGTGTAGGAATGGGGTAAACAAAAAGTTCCTGAAAATGAAAAAAAAAAGAATAATAATAATAAAAAAACATGTTTGACTTCTGTACAGGAAACAAGTCTGTTTGGTCATGATTTAAATTAGTGTGTTTCTTGCTTGGCCTGGTCTTTGTTGTATCATGATTCAGGGGAAATAAATTTCTCTCAGTTTGTCGCTTCTTCCGTCTTCCACAATTCCAAACCATGATATAACAAAACTGAACTGCTGTGATGTGGGCTATAGTTGTTACTACTAATGCAGGAAACGGCAGTTGTGCATCTGACGAGGACATGTCTATGTTCCTCAGTGATAAGCACAAGTAGGCACTTTCATTATCACTTCACCCTCAGCAATGCCTGTTGGTACATTGGTATATCCTTGGCTTCATCTCCAGTACCCTACATCCAGTGCAGATTTTTTCAAAAACGAAAAAATTCACACACCATGGCAATCAACAGTTACTTTGAATGAATACTATCATTCCAGCGTGCACGGACTGGAGTAGTCTGCTAGATGTAAGAACCGTCGCGGGGTCCCGTTTCTGCAGGTTCCAAATAGTTGTTCCACAGTGTGTGAATGGTGCATTATCAATGAATTATTTGTGTTGCCATATACACTTACAGTGGTCCAATTGACATTACAAAATCGAGTAAAGTCCTGGAAACCCAATCCACAGTCTGCCAAAGTGTGATTCCGACCCAGATCATAGAGGTTGGAAGACAAGGATGGGATAGTGCTCACTGCTACTCACACTCGTCCCAGACAGTTAAGCTCAGTGGAAGAGCAAGTGGCACACTATGAAAGTTAAGCAACATTGACTGCGGGCAGTACTTGGATGGGAGACCACACCATGTATTGCCCGACAGTTATCGGTGCATTAATCTTGGGCATGGCAGGTCCTTGTGTATATTCATCTGGAAAAGGGTCACGTCCTTCGGATGGGACGTTATGCTGGAGGTCCTGTGTGCTAGGATCAGTGCAGGTAAAAGAACCCAGAACACCTGTCGTGAAAGAGTGGGGGGGGGTGTTGCCCGGGTGGCTCTGGTCCCCTCAGCACAAAGATGGCCCATTGAACATCATCTTATAAATGACATGGCTACCATCTATAAATTAAAGCTGTTAATATATTATTATTTATTGTGTCATTTTGTAAGTTTTCATTATGTCATGCACTGACAGGCAAAGAAACCAGTATGAAAGAAAACTTGGCCGGAGTGGTATGAAGATCCGCCTCAAGTCTTGTAAACAGGTGACTCTCAATCAATACAATTGCAATGCAATTCTGTTTTCTTTCCCACCGCTTGCGAGTGGATTTATTGTACAATATGGAACATTACTGAAGTAATCTCGATTGCTTCTTCTATTTTAGTGTCAAAGAGTGGGATTTGCCCCGATCCCGTTCCCCACCCCTTGTGGTGATCCCTCCGGGTTCCAGTGGTTTAGATAATTCCAATCTATAAGAATAGACAGGATAAAAAGAAAGAAAACAGACAAATAGTAAGTATTGTTAAATACAAATGACCATTGTGACTTCTCGCCTCCAAAAAAAAAAAATCCCAAAACAAATTAGTACACAAATGACCCACAAGAACGAATGATGCATAAAATGTGGCTATCGTAGTTTTAGCTAGATGTCTGGACGTCTTTTAGACACTGTTTTGGATTTAGGCAGCCAGTTGTATGTTATTTACATGCTGCAGTATTATAAATGAACAATTTATACGCCTTATTTTTCAATTAACAAATACTTTAGACGTGTTTCCAAATCTTGGTTAAAAACCTTGCCGTAAGATGGCCATAATCTGTTAATACTTTAGCCAGAATTATTTTTTTTAAGAGTCTTTTCTTTTTACAGTTTTATGCACAGTAATTCATCTTTGCTACCTATTAGTTTAATATTTAGATTTGTTAGATCAAACAGACCAAATAACCAGTTTTTCCCAATTTTAAAAATCTGGACAAATATTTGAATGAAGAAAAGATTCATCCCTCTGAAGTTCACTCCCACCAGTAACGATACCGTAGCTTCCATATACTACATCAGGGAGGGGGGGGGTGCGTTTCATTAACAACTCACTTTGTTTGCAATGTCCAAGGCGTCGTAGTCTGGGGCCAATCTGACGTAAGCCTTCTTCTGCCCGTCGGGTCTACAAGATCAGGACATCAGGAGATAAGTAAAAAATAAATCTGAATACTTCAAACAGAATATAGTCAGCAATATTATTATCAAGAAGTATTTCTAGTGAGCATCTCTTCAACGAAAAAAAGTTTTGTGGCAAGTCTGAAGAACTCGTATGTTTCTGGTAATTAAAGGATGCCTCAACAGTTCAGAAGATGACACTTAAACCTGTTGAGGTGGGGAGACCACAGAAAGTTACTCAACAAGGAAAACTCAAAGAATCAAGCTGGGACTGGAAACTTGTCTGCTGCTTGCATGGGATTAACACCCCCCACCTCTTTAAACCTGAATCCTGTTCCAGGGTATCCCTGCCCCTATCCAATGAGCCACTCCCATCCCTGAAGATGCCCTTGCGTACTAATCTACAAATCGAGTACCGACCTGATGAGTGTGTTGACCTTGGCCACGTCGATGTCGTACAGCTTCTTGACGGCCGTCTTGATCTGGAACTTGTTTGCCTTGAGGGCGGTGATAAAGACCAGGGTGTTGTTCTCCTCAATCTTCTTCATGGCGCTCTCCGTGGTCAGCGGGTACTTGATGATGGTGAACTGATCAAGCCTGCAAAGTCGAGGTGAGAGAGGGATGATGTTACTCCCTTCAACATCTCATTCTAAGCAGCCTACTCGGTACCATCACTGATGCGTTCACTGAAAAAATGAGCCATTTAACGCGATTCTAAAAAGCAACGTCGGTTTAGTTCAGCGCCGTTAGTCGCGCCACTGAGCCCTATTGAAAAGCGCATGGAGCAGAGCGCTCCCCCCTATAGCCGTTTTATTTGGACGATTCCGGGATGTTTCTAGCGACCTATGACCCCAGAAACCCTATTTTTAGATCTGGGAAATCCGAAAGATCAATGTGTCGTCTTCAAAATTTTCCAATATGGCGACGCATAGCGGAGAACACCGAAGAGATAAACCATGTAATTTTTCTCTTTAAATACGATAAATATGAATACATTGTGGGCAGAACGTACAAATATACACTTTCAGCTTCACTTTCATATGTAGAACGTTATATTTTGACATCAGCAACGCATCGAAATTTAGCGCTAAAATTGACACTTTCCGCGGTTTCATTTTAGATCCACCGAACATGCCGCGCGCGCCACGCCGAAGGCCGTTGACAAAGACGACCCGGTTTTCGCCAGCGAAGTTAGCAAATAATCACAATATCCTTTGAGGAAAAAAAAAAATTTTTCAAAGAAAGTGAATACAAATAAAAAAAATAAAAAATGCAAAATTACAATGTAACACTGCTCTGTTTATCTTTGTACATTGTATACATGTGTGTATCATATACATTTATCATGTACCAAGTTATATGGTCATAGATGCTTGCCTTTTGAAGTTATAGTGTTTATGCATACGTAATTAGGTGATTTTGCCTAAATATGCATGTTAATTAGCTTTAATTACATCAGAAAATGCGAAATGACATAAAACCTGAAGTCAAAATACAGGTCTATACACAAACATTACACGTGCCAAGTTTCTTTATTATAGTGTATTTTATTCCCGAGATACAGCATTTATGCACAGCTGGACTTAGTCAATTTTTCAGATTTTTAAAGTTTTCCATTGATGAATTTTGAACAAATTACCATTTTTGAAAGCCATTTACAAGAAATTTCAACCAATTGCAGACCTACTTTTTGTTGAAGTGTGCCATGGTCTTTTTGGGAAAAGAAATGATTGGAAGCATACAAATTGCAAATTCCATGGTTTTTTTAATCTGAAAAATCAGAATTTATTCATTTTTGCATTTTTTTGCAAAAATGTCTGAAAAAGTCGCTAAAACGGGAACACGTTTTTGATCATAACTTGAGAACGGAAAGTCATTTAAAAAAAATTCTTTCTGTTCTGTGTTCTTTCATCAAGTTGCTTTATATGAGCTATCAATCATTGTTATTGCCTAAACTTCAAAAAATGGCCTGACATACCTAGTGTTAGCCAGAGGGGAGTTCAGGTGTATTTCGGACACCCAGTGGGGAGTTTTGCGTCAACATCAATTTTTTTTTAAAATTCAACCATACATTTGTACAAGTACCACCGGGGAACAATATAGATACGTGTCCATGGCACGAATTCCTTACAAATTTCCACTACAATCTTAACACTAACCCCCTGGGCATTCTTATGAGGAACCTTCCTGAATCCTTAAAAAATCCACAATATGATGCTGTTGCTTGTGAATGGTTCCAGGTTACTTACTTTGGCCGACTGGGCACACTCTTGCGCGGGTACTTGGGCTTCCTGGGGGTCTTGAGGGTCTTGGGCCGCCTGAACGTCACCTGCTTGCGTACCTTCCGCTTGCGGGTGGCGACGTTCCCACGAAGAGCAGCCTTTTTGGCCTACAAAAAAAAATTGATTACAACGTCAAGGTTAGGAAGTCACAACTAGCCGATGTACAGAGGGTGAAATTAGACACAAAAAGTGCTCGGCCATTATCAGCTTTTAATCTACCATGGCATAGCCACAACACACAAACCATAGCCATCACAAGCCATATTTTGTTCAGACAAATACTGGAAATGGTCGGAAAATGTCCGATGTCCGACCGTAATTTCACCCTCTGGATGTACAACTGCAGCAGAGCCGAGTGAGCCAGCAAGCAGCAGTCCTCAACTACAGATACTATCCTTTGCCATTATTTTTCTTTTGTTTTCCTTTAAAAAAAATCACATCACTCTGTTTTAAGTGAATTGGGGGTTGAGGGCTCACCTTGAGTGCATCACTCTTAGCCTTGGCCTTGGCCTCGAGCTTGGCTCTGGCTTCTACCTTTGCCGCAGACTCGGTCTGTGCTGGCCCCTTCTTGCCGGTTCTGCGAAGTGCTGGAAAGACACACGATGGATACAAATGAAAAACGTCGGCTGTCTTGTCTCGGCAGTCATGACCTACAGAATCTTCCTGCATTTGGCATGCAAGGCCTATGCTGATGATAAAACATTCTCGGACTTCAGTGCGTATAGTGCAGTAGTTTTCGTAGTTCCGGATTCTTCCTGGATTCGGATAGATTCAACTATCTACCCTCAACATTGTTTTGTATACAACCACGACATAAAGTTTCATTCTCCCACTGTTAAAATGTGTAAAGTTTGTCAATAAAAGTACCACCATGGAGATAAAAGTTTTACTGACCTATTTTCAGATTGTGCCTT
>JAULKO010000099.1:195389-208507 GCA_032356045.1 Mediaster aequalis | reverse complement strand
CGAGCACCTCCGACATGAGGCGCTAGAAGCTTGCCGAACCGTTAACTACTCCGAAGGGGAGTACCGTGAAGTGGAATAGTCCCTCTTCGCAGATGAAAGCTGTTTTCTCAGCGTCCTCAGGGGCCATTCCCATCTGCCAAAACCCGCTGCGAAGGTCCAAAGAGCTAAACATCTTAGCACCGTGGAGAGAGTCAAGTATGGTATCGATAGTGGGCATAGGGAAGGCATCCAGTTTAGTCACTTGATTTAATTTCCGATAGTCCACGCAGAACCTGAATTGGCCATTCTTCTTGGGGACCATGAACGCTGGCGAGGCCCATGGCGAGTTCGAAGGTATGATCTTTCCGGATTGCAACAGTGTATTTATTTCTGCACGCAGGGCTTGACTGCGATCTGGCGAAAGAAGGTACGGGGGTGAACGCAGGGGTTGAGCGTCACCTGTATCTATATAGTGCTGTGCAATGTCTGTCCGTCCTAGTTTGTCAGACATTACATCTGGGAAATCATTCAGTAAGCTATCTATGAGATGAAGATCGTCACCTGTGAGGATAGGTTGGTTCAGGTTCGAAGTCCGTGAAGGCAAATCTTCGTCTGGTGTCACGGCTGGTTCCACATGACACAGGGCAGGAGCAGGGGTGCCAAGCATAGGGAACTTGAAGAGACAGTCCTCTGGAGAACTAACTGTCCACTAGCAGTTGTTCGCGAAGTCGAGTGTGAGATGGGCCTTGTGGACATAGTCCATCCAAGCAGGATAGGGGTAGGCAAACGATGAACCCTATGTAAGCGGAGTACTGAGTCTGTGCCACCTACACAAACTTGTGCCTCAACAGTTCCAAGCGTGGCCAGCTCAGAGCCATCGACCATGATCAATGTCTCTCTATCTGCTGGGCGAGGAGACAGACCAAGCGTATGACAGTGTTCATCCGTAATCAGTGATAGACTGGAACCTGTGTCGACGAGTGCGATGACGCCGTGACTGTCGTTGATGGTTGCTTCGACCAATGGACCATTTCCACAGGTCATGTATGTTTGCAAGAAGTTCACCTTATTTTGGTGTTGAGGCTTGTCGCTGGCCTTGGGCGGTTGCGTAGCTGTCCATTTCGCGGGTGATAGTGAGCTGGTGCTAGGGTTTGAGGGCGGAAGCGGGCAGTCTTGCACTCTATGTCCAATTTGTTTGCACCGGTAGCAAACACTCGCGTACTGCCCAGGTCGACTCAGACGGGAAGGAGGTGATGACTTGTTCGGCGTCACGGGCGGTGTGTTTCCAGTGAAGGATGGTCTACCTGGTGCAAAGTATGGCACAAACACTGCGCGTATCGTTGTGAATGCACAGGTACGTGATATTATACACTATTTTTAGCGTTTCTTCCACGAAAATGGAAAGGTTATCCTTATTTCTTTGATATTATTTCTTGGTGATAAATTCCAGACAGGGTCGGCGGCGTAAACAAGTTTTTTTCTTACCCCGCGGTCGAACAAAAATTGGGTCGGTCGGAAATGAGAACCACAGAAATAAAAAGGGACGTCTTAATAGTGTAACACCCCCATTGCGTTTAGTGGTGTAATTCCAAGTTCCCCTTAACTGCTTAATTAACATGCAGTTGACTGTGCAAGAAGACACAACCCTCAGTGTATTCACTGACCCCGGAATGTACTAGCTGGTCCACTCTTCTTCTTGAGCACCACAATAATGTGAGCAAATTAAAAACAATATTCAAGAGTATAGGCTGTAAATGCGTACACGATAAAGCTGAATTGGCATGTATTGTATACTATCTAAGTAACAACTTAATGAAGAAAATACCTATAATATACCCTGCAAGCTCAGAAATGTGGCTTGACTGACCGTCAACATGATTGAATAGTCTTTCGGCATTCTAGAATCATGTGCACTGTAGACATAAATTGGGAAAGAGTAATTTGGGAAAGATATTTTGGTGCTCGGAACTCATTTCCCGCAGCACCTCGAAAGAACTGCCATGTCAAAGTGAAAAAAACAACAATTGACTGTTTATTACTTGTTGGATATTGGCTTTATACTTCCGTCCTTAATCTGCGCTCAGCTGGCAGAGTGATTCACCATTCAGCAAAGTCGATGTTCATATTCAGTCTATACTACTACGCAGCATTTATTACGTCATTCCGTATACCGGTTTTTGAATATGAAATCACCGACAAAAGCCATTCGTGATATTTTTGAAGTCAATAAAAACGGACGCATACCAATAAAACTAGCCCATGAGAAAGTGAAAGAAAAATCCCCGTCTTTAAGCACTTGTCAAACAGGGAAACTCATGAAGTTGGCCAGCAAATCAAATGGGGGAAACCAGAGCAAACTAAAGCTAATCCACGGGATACAGCTGGTTGTCCCAATTTGCAGCCAGAAAGCTTAGGACAACACAAAATCGGTGACAATTTGCATTTGATTCCAGGAGAAGGCAATGAATCGATGAATTAATAATTACACCGAAAAAATCAGAGAAGAGAACCAGGCGTTGAAGGAGAAAATCAAAGAATTATCGAAGCGACAAGAGGAGGACACAAAAAGTATCTTGAGACTGAAAAAGGAACTAACTCCCAATCGACGCCCAGGAATCCCCGAATGTATGCATCTGAAGATGTAGGACCTGCCAGATGACTAAATATTAGGTCAAGGGACATTCGGGTCCTGTAAAACGTCGATGTACAAAGGGATTTCGGTGGTGGTGAAGACCATGTTGAACCCAGAGAAGCTGTCTGCTGAGGAGCTTCGCAGTACTGTTGAGAGGGAAGCCAGAACGGAGTTATCCGCTAGCCTATTATTACTACATCAAAATAAAGTAAAAACTAAAAATACGCTTTTCCCAGTTTTGTTTTTTGTTTTTGTTATTTTTTTTAATGACAATATTTGGGGCAGTGCTGCCTGAAGAGGATACAATTGCACGAGATTTTCTCACGAGATATGAAAAGGCCAATGTTGGCCCTAATCACAGCCGAATGGAAAATATTCTGAGACACGCGGCAAGTTGACTGTTTGAGTAGCAAAAATAGGGTAAAATTGCAATATTTTGCAAGTTGTAAAAACATGTTATATTGAAACGTCTAACAGTAACATAACTTTTTTTAAATGGCTTTCATATTTTTTTCTAGCAAGGGCAAGGATTGTACTTCTTAGTGACATAGTTGGTTTTGTGACATTGTTTGCCATTTTGGCCATGTAACATTTAAAAAAAATAAAAAATATGTTTTAAACCCCCAAGTTGGTAAAAAATGGCGATAACACAAAATGTTGCAATGATAACGGGCTGTAGATGGATTTCAAAAGTCTACTTTGGTAACTTACTGCTTACGTCCTTTTATCTCACAAAGGATTAAAAAGAAATCGACACAGTGGACACTTATTTAAGTATTTACGTGAGAGAAAAAAGGCATGGGAAGGCAAAGGAGGGATGCGGGCACGAATTTGCAGTATGTTATGGCTTAACTGTTGTAAAAAAAAAGGGTGCGAGAAGGCAAACAAGGGGTGCTTGGCGATTTTGTACTACACTGGTCTTAATAGTTGTTCGAAGAAAGAAAGGGGTGCGAGAAGGCAAAACAGGGGTGCGGGGCGATCTTGTACTACAATGGACTTAATAGTTGTTAATAGTGCGGGGCGATCTTGAAGTATGTTGGACTGAATAGACACAAAACGTGCGAGAAGGCAAAAGAGGGGTGCTGAGAGATCTTGTACTGAACTGGACTTAATAGTTGTTCGAAAAAAAGGGGGTGCGAGAAGGCAAAAAAGGTGCGGGGCGGTCTTGTACTACACTGGACTAATGGGAATCGTATGCTTTTGTGTTTGCTGGAGCGTAAAGCGCGGGAATCTGGTACAGGACAGAGGCTTGCACGACACAATAACCGAAGACTCGCAAGACAGCGTCTGCTGCGATAGCTTGGTACAATCTTGCCAAGAATTCCGGTTTTCTGTGCTTCCTTTGTTGCCACCGAGAGGGTGAAGAACCGTAAGTTGAACATGATTCCTTGTTTTTAGAACTATATACATGTATTTCCCAGTGTGTATTTTGTTTTACTGATTTTAGTGATAACGTGTCCAAATCACAGTATACAAATTCACATAGAAAGGCTAAGTGACAAGCTTGACAAAAGGAAAAATACACTGTTTATTTTCGGTCAGGAAACTGACTCGGCCTCAAACAACAGTGAACATTATGTAATCCCTAACAGCCCACAAATTTAAGGCAGGAATAGACAACATTTAAACAAAACAGACAACAATTTTCAAACCTCCGTAGGCTATGACATTGAAAAGATCGGAATCCACAAACTGTGAAAGGCGACACAGAAGTATCCACCCTGTCGACCACAAGTAAACAAATACACACGCAAAAATATCTGCGATCAGCAATCTAATTGATGGTTAGAGGGACAGCGCTATTAAGTAGCTTGGATCGCTGCAGATACATCAGCGGCTGGTGGTCCGTCTCCAACACAAATTCTTTTCCATCTAGAAAGACTTGGAATTTGGTGATCCCCATACCAGTGCCAAACATTCTCTTTCCATGACAGAGTATGTTTGCTCTCTTGGAAGAAGCTTCCTACTGGCAAAAGCCACTGGTCGCTTGTCTCCTTCATGGTCTTGTAGGAGGACCGCTCCAATCCCAGTATCTGAAGCATCTGTTCTCAGTGTGAAATGCTGTTTGAAGCTGGGAAAACACAATATCGGACTACTTGTGAGACATGTATTCAATGTATTGAAGGCTTCCTCCTGCTTATCGGTCCATACAACTTTGTTTGGTAGGCAATTTTTGGTTCGATCGGTGACAGGAGCTGCAATTGTGGAGAAATTCGGGATGAACTTCCGATAATAGCTGGCCAGTCCGATGAAAGAGCGAAGCTGTTTCTTAGTCTCAGGGCCTTGCTGATTTTCGCCAGCTTATCTTGCATGGGTTTGAGCATTCCTTCACCAACAATGTGGCCAAGAAATTCCACATTTGGACAAGCCACCCAAAACGTTGATGGCTTTGCAGTGAGGTTAGCTTGACGGAGTCGGTGCAGCAGCCCTTTCAAGATGGTCATGTGCTCTTCCCACGTCTCGGTGTGGATCAATATGTCATCTATGTAGTTATGAACATGTGTCATACCTCGAAGAACTGACCTCATCCCACGGCTGACGGTAGCAGGCGCGTTTACCAGCCCAAATGGCATTAACTTAAATTGGTATAACCCATCTGGTGTGAGGAACGCTGTCTTCTCCTTGTCTTCGTCTGTTGGGGGTATCTGCCAGTATCCCTTACTGATGTCCAACTTACTGAAGAACCTAGCAGTGGACAGACAGGCAAATATCTCGTCTGGATTGGGGATTGGCTCTGCGTCAAAGACTGTGATGCGGTTCAACCTGCGAAAATCAATACAGAAGCAGTTATGGTGTCTTTACCTGGACAATTGGAGATGCATAGGGTGATTCTGAGTGTTCGATGACCCCCATATCCAACATCGTCTTGGTTTCTTCTATGATGACATCTCGCCTCGCACGAGGAAGAGGATATAACTTCAGTCTGATTGGTTCGTCAGATGTGAGTTTGATGTTGTGGCTCCCCGCATACGTCTTTTCAGGTAAGTCTGTGAGCACGTCTGTGTAGTTGCCTAGAAGACGCCTTACCTGTTGCTCTCTATCTGGTGAAAGTTCAGGGTAGATGTGTACGTCGGCCACTGTTTATTTAGCTTCCAATGCAGGAAACTCGATTCTTCCCACCCGGCTGAGGTTCGGTTTGTCTTGGATATCCACGATGTCAGTCTCTTCCATGATGGACGCAACACAGACAACTTCCAGTACACCCGTGAGATGGCGACAATCCGAGTCACATTCGGTGATGAGATGAGCCCCTTCTTCAGGTCTCTCGATGTATTGTTTCAGCAGGTTTGCATGAAATGTCTTGGACTTCCCATTCATGTCTAACCGGTAGTCACAGACGACGACTTTCTCAAGAACTTGGAAAGGACCTTTCCAATGTAAGAGCAACTTGTTGCGGTCCGTTGGAAGCAGCAGCATAACCTTGTCTCGGGCAGTAAACTTCATATCCCTGCTCGTTCTGTTGTAGTAGAGGCTGTTTTTGACGACAGAGCTAACTCAAGAGTGGTCTTCAGGCGATCCCTCAGATCTACAATGTATTCATATGTAGTCTTGACATCATGGTTCAAGTCGACCTTCCCACTCTACAGGTCTTTTAAGATGAGCATCGGGCCTCTGACAGTGCGACCATATAGCAGCTCGAATGGAGAAAAACCCAATGACTCCTGTGGTGCCTCCCTATAGGCAAAGAGAACTGCGCTCAGTTAGCGGTCCCAATCGTTAGGTTGGTTGGCACACATACGCTTTAACATCTGCTTCAGTTTAGCGTTGAATCTTTTCAGTAAGCCGTTGCAGGCAGGATGGTACGGTGTTGTCGTAATCTGGTGTATGGACAAAAGTCGTCCCACTTCTCGCATCAAGTTGGAGGTGAACTGTGTGCCTTGGTCCAACAAGACTTCCTTCGGGACTCCGACTCTGGAAAAAATCTCAACCAAGGCCTTCGCCACTCGAGTTGTTTCAATGTTAGGCAAAGCTACTGCTTCAAGATCGTGTTGCGAAGTCGACTACGGTCAAGATGTAGCGGTTCTTTCTGGGCGTCATTGGGTGTATTGGTCCCACCAAATCTACTGCAATTCTCTGAAAAGGAATGTCGATGACTGGTATCTTTCCCAGGGGAACACGAGTGACACGACCTTTGGGTATAGTTCTCTGACAAATATCACAGTACCTGCAGTATCCTGTGATGTCCGCTTGTTTACCCGGCCAGAAAAAAAACTAGACAATATCTTTTCGGTAGTTTTCTTGACACCCCGATGACCTCCCATGATTCCTTCATGTGCCAACTTCACTACCATCTTCCGGTAGGGTGACGGTACAACAAGTTGATGAACAATGTTCCTAGAGTCAACCTTATCAGACTGGAAGATGCGATACAACATTTTGTCTTGACTGACAAAATGTGAAGTGCGGCCTGGAGTGCCCTCCTTCTTAGTGCCCGAATCTACCAGTTCTCTGATCCTGTTGAGTGTAGGGTCGTCTCCTTGAGCTTTCTTGATGTCTTCCGGAGTTACATCTGGAATGGTTGATGGAGTCTTTGTCACTTTTTTCTTCTGCTTTTGCCTGTGCTCTGGTCTGGACAGCAAGTAGCGTCTCTGGTGCCGTCTCGGTGTCAAATTTGGCGGAACTGGTACAGCTCTTCCAATGTAGATTCGGATATGTTGGTGCCCTGACGTTAGCAATATTGCCAAGGGTCAAATCGTACACTTTTTTATGCACAGTGCTTCAGTCATACCGACGAAGAATGGTGTGTTGATGTGAATCGTGGCTGTTGGAAACCTTCTAACACTACGTTTCTATGAGGACACAAAGCTTGTGACGGCCTGTCATCTGCTGTGACGAAACCAAATCTTGGCGAACAACCACTCCTGTGAAGCCACTGTCTCTCAAGACACCCACTTTCCTCGAACCAACTTCTCCATGTGTGACCAGCATACCAGATTTGATCTTGACCTTACACGCTGCACTCATGACTGGCAAACTATGACCACAAGGTAAGTTGACAAATCCGTCTTTTGTGCAACAGTCGAACAGAGCAGTTTCACTGTTCTTGACAACCATACGCGCCACGGTTTCACTCTCAGGTTTGGACACTGCCTTGCTACATTTGGCACAAAGCTCATTAGAAGCTGGCTGCTTGGGCTCTGACGAAGAAGTAGTTCTTTGACCTCGGCCACGTCCACGAGAACCGTTCCCTGGTCGATATCAATTGGCAGTATCCAACGTCAACAGTCCAGCAGTCTTCAACACTTGCTCTGCCGCACCTCCCCGGTAGCAGGCCCTTTTTGTGGCAGATGAAGCAGATCCTGGCATTGCAGTCAGTTGATCTTGCAGTAGGCTGATGTTTTCCTGTACCCTCACTCTTCCCCTTGTCAGGATGGTGGCTATCAGACTTCGAAGAAGACTGTGAAGGGACGGCGGTTTCGCACGAAGGAGGATGACGAGTCAAATCTACCACCGTATGCTTCTATGTACTGCTCTGCAAGGGTAGCCATAGCCTGGAGGGATTTAGGTTGTCTCTTCTTCAGGAAGAGGGCAAGCTCCTTGCCAGAACCATTGGTGAACTGCTGTCGCAGAAGATCTTGAACAACTTCATATGTTTTGGCTGCGGAGGACAAGTCCACCCACCTAGTGAAGTAGTTCTCGATCCTAACAGCAAACTGCGAGGCGGTCTCTCCTATGTCTGGTTTGGCAGTTCTGAACTTGGTCCAAAAACCCTCATCAGTCAATCTGAATCGTCGCAGCAGAGCGTCTTTCAGGCTTTGGTAGTCTGACGATTTGTCGAGAGCCAGTCTTGCATAAACCTTTAAGGCTTTACCTCTGAGCAAGGCACTGAGGTTTATGGCCCAATTTTCAGCTTTCCAACCCTGGCTGGTGGCATAACGCTCGAAGCGTTGGAGGTAGACATCAAGGTCGTCCCTGTTCTCATCGTAGAAGGGTAGCTTGGGTGCCCTAATACCTGAACCTGTAGAAACAGAGGAAGCATCAGCATCGTCAGTTTTACTTGTGACACTTGGTTTTTCAGCCTTGGCAACATCCAGCCTTAATTTCAGGGTTTCCTGTTCTAATTTCCAGAGCTCCATCTTCTCTGCTCGAGTGTCTCGTACCTCAGTCTCTCGTTCCCTAACAAAATCAATCATATTTCCACCTTAAAAGCCCATGT
Organism: Mediaster aequalis; assembly: GCA_032356045.1. Lineage (NCBI taxonomy): Eukaryota > Metazoa > Echinodermata > Asteroidea > Valvatida > Goniasteridae > Mediaster > Mediaster aequalis. The sequence goes on along the minus strand of JAULKO010000099.1, from coordinate 199,739 downwards.
CCTGGCCAATTTCAACCCACTTATCAATTGTAGATGTACACATGTACTGGGATCTGGTACATAATATATCGCTAAGCAAAACAATAACCAAGAGGGCAATATGATGCCTGCATCAGCAATTCACCCAAAAATGGGTGACAAAATAATTGCCCAAGCTCCCATGCACGCGTCGACCCTATCGCACGTAGCAAACTTACCGGACTGTACTACAACCTTGCCAAGTCGCTACACAAAAGCAAGAGCAACGCTTACAACAGAGAGTGCAGAACGGTACCTTGAACAGTCACAACCTGTCTCAAGGGCAGAAATACAGGTAAGATAAACCAACACAAAAATGTTAAGACAAAATCTCTTCAACTTTGGAAAAAGTGAAAACTGCCTTTTTTTTAAATCCTGCTTTCTAAAATTCTCTGTCTGAAATTTACTGAGTTGGGTCTAGTTACAGGCCAACAATTTCCCGGACAAGCCCCCAAATGTCACGCTCGGATTAGACAAAAGAATTGTCATCAATTAGATTGCTGATCGCCGATATTTGTATGTGTGTGTATTGTTGTACTTGTGGTCGACAGGGTGGATACTTCTGTGTCGCCTTTCACAGTTTGTGGATTCCGATCTTTACAATTTCATAGCCTACGGAGGTTATACAATTGTTGTTTGTTTTGTTTAATGTTTGTATATTCCTGCCTTAAATTTGTGGGCTGTTAGGGATTACATAATGTTCACTGTTGTTTGAGGCCGAGTCAGTTTCCTGACCGAAAATAAACGAATAATATTTTTCCTTTTGTCAAGCTTGTCACTTAGCTTTTCTATGTGAATTTGTATACTGTGGTTTGGACGTTTTGGAGGTCTAACATTTTGGCCAGTACTGAAATACTTTGTCGTGAGGTTGCAACCTTAAACCTATGAACGTACATGTGTGTATATACGTGTTATTGGAAGTGGATTGATTATTCCCAGGTCATTTTCAAATATCCTTTGATTACAAGTCATAAGGAACTAGACCTTGAATTTTGATAGTATTTCTTGGGTGTTTACTTAATTTCCTGTTTATTAAATTTGTATTGTATAATATAGGCGAAAGAGGGATGCGAGCGCGAATTTGCGGTTGACTTTACTGTTGACTTCACTGCATGTCGTCAAGAGAAAAAAGTGCAAGAAGGCTAAAATGGGTGCAGGTTCACCAGTTCTTCGTAGAAGCTCATTTTATTGCCATTCAATTTCACTGAAATGTTTCTTTTAAAAATATCTATGATATCATCAGTGCAGAGCTTGAGATCATCCATTCCAGACATTATCCGCACCCTGCAACAAATGGGGTTTTAGGTCATTTTGTTTAAACAGTATTCATACATGAATGGTGCCAATTTGAAGCTAAGATTCGTACGCATAGTACGATTTACCTGTATTTGTCAAATCTTTCCTAGATATGCACACATTTGTGGAAATAGCAACTGTTGCGTTTTTTGGATACACCCTGACGTAGTCCTCAGCTTGATTGCTGCCATGGGCGCGGACCGTAGGTGATTGTGTGCTCTCTTATTGGCTGTCAGTGCACAAACCATCGGCGCTGTTTCCTTAATGGCTCATTCTGATTTGTACACGAACCGTCGGTACCGATGGTTCGTGTACAAGCAATTATTAAAATGTCACTTTTATCAAGAATGTCAGAGTTATTTTTGTCATTGGCTGGGGTCATTTTTTCACTGGTTCGGTTTACAGCAATTTAATCGATAATTGTACAGTTGCTATTTATTTACACAACTATAACGTTTATTTACACAGTTTTGATTGGCAAGTTGTCTCCGGCAAATATAGGTTTTCCAGGTTAATTGGAATCTTGTATCATTCAAATGATGAAACATAGATTTTGTTTCATGTTTTTCCACTAAAAGCAAAAATAGGAGGGGTACATATATTTTATTTCTTTACCCGTAAAGGGAAAGCGAAAAGAACAGAAAGTCGCAAACTGGAAGGGAGTGAGGAGTTTAACAGTGAGGACTGTTCTTAGTGGCGCATGTATATTACCAAATTAAATCACATCCTTCAAAGCCGCATAGCACAAAATTAATATTTAATCTAACATTGCCCAGATACACTAACAACGCAATGTGGGAATGTTGCTGATAATTATTTTATAACCTCCCACTGCTGGTTATAATGTGATTTAGCCTTAAAAATATTGCAACTGTATCGGGTTTCGAGGGTCAGTAGTTGCAAATGTAAGAATATTGCTGATCGTAATATTGCCATACGATGGCTACGACCTACAAAAGAAAACCCCAAAGAAAACCCCTCAAAAACAACTTTTTTGGGGTTAAATTTGGGAAATAAAAAAGAAGGAGAGAGTGGGGTGAGAAAAAACCAACCCGAATGACTTATGTGAAGTTATGTTATATCATATATCATGCCGTGCCCTGCCGGGCCCTGCCGGACCCCGGCAGGGCACGCCATTATATTATATTATTATAAATGGTTTATTTCTTTGAAACACCTCGCAGCCAAAAGCTGAATTACCGGTTTATATATAAGTTTCATATTTTTATGAAATACAATAAAAAATTGACGATGAGGGCGCCATTCAATTACTATTATGCACGATGCTGATGCACTCGACCATAAGGGGCCTGCCTTTTTGCCGACAGCAACAACATTTTGCCATTTCCTCTTTTTTCCGACAGCATCCCGATTTTGCCGACAGTAACACGATTTTGCCGAAAAAAACGGCGAATGGGGGGTGTCATCCCCACACACACCCCCCTCTAGCGACGCCCCTGCTCCTAGCGAAATATGAGTACTGTAGCTCCAGCCCGGTGACGGTGCGTTCTTAAAACATCTAGTCAGATTTGACTTGAAAACAGTCAAACTTGCACCCAGCTGACTACAGCTATATTCAGCTGGGTGCACGTTTGACTGTTTTCTAGTCAAATCTGTCTAGGTTGTGTTCACAGTGTGTACACGGAATTTCCGTCCCCCTATTAAAAGCCTAGGAGAAGCAAATCTAAGGGGGAAAGTGGCAGCCGTCTTCTCTGAGTTATATTTTTTTCAGGGTAAACATTCGTCCATTATAGGCTAGAGGAAAGTATGTCCCGTAGAGGGACACTATTCTCCAGGAGACAGTGTCCTGGGTTACCAAATATGTTTATGCCCTCTTAATCGCTGTGCCGAATTCACAAGTATTTACCAATTAGTAAAAAAAAAAAAAAAACCTAAGAAGCAGTTCGTGTTCAGGGTATGGTGACGAAACAGGCCACAGACCAAGTACGACAAGAGATGGAAGCAGGAGAGATCTTGAGAATGACTATGGAGAAGGTACATAAGGGCTGAGAGAGAATGACGAGGCTGTGACACAAGCGAGGAAAGTGAATTACCAGGAAGGAAGTAGAAAGAGTCGCAAGGTGGGCTGAAATCACTGAATCTTTCTGTTAATTTTAGTTCATGCGGCTCCATACACTAGCACGGGAAAGGGTCTGACATATAGGTCAAGACATCAGTTGGTAGATTGGTCCAAGATGACACCCTTAAAGTAGGCTCCAAAATCAAGAAGTCTTGTGTAGTTCAGACTTTTAAATCTTTTTGAGCTGTTATTTTGTAGTTTTTATTGGCTTACAGATTTTGAAGATTGGGGCCTCGGTTTTTTCTTTTTTCAAGGCGAATAATTTGTCGGTGTTTTTGGTAGATATTTTAAGAAAACAATTGTGACATCCCCATCCTGAAACAAATATATTTCCGCCACTGAGTGTAATTAATTAATAGTTTACCAAGTTTTTTTGGAGGGATTTTACGTTGCTCAGGACAACGGGAAATGTATAATTTTGTACCCTGCAACATGTACTCTAAGCATTTCTTCCAGGTGTTTCTCTGTTTATCTGCGTATAGGGAAGCTGAGACAGCCAAAAATACTGCTCAAGACAAATCCCAAGCACTAACCTGCTTAGAGCAACTAATGAAACGAGAACGAAATGAAGCCGTCCAGAATGCCTGGACAGAGGAACGCCACGTTGTCGCCGTTGACGTCGACGCCAGCCGCTTCAAATCAACGAACCGGGGGGATTTGAGAAACTAAAAAAAAAAAAAAAAAAAATCAAAAAATAAACAAAATAAACAAATTTTAGTTGAAAAATCAAGAAACTTAGAGAAAGGTGAATCAAGAGTGTTAGGAGAAGAAAAAATGTGAAAATGTGAGGCCAAACTTCACGACATGAAGGACTCCAACCGGTGGCGGAGATTTGTGTCCAAAAGTGTGTGGGTGAGGGATGATCAAAAATTTTTCTCCCAAAAATCACGACCGGAAAGTTAACCCCAACAATTTTGCCCTGGAAAATATGTTGATAAGCGGGGGGGGGGGCCTCA